>PVIC010002330.1:0-78867 GCA_004025085.1 Thryonomys swinderianus | reverse complement strand
AATTGAATTCTTTATTGGTACAATTTATATACATCTCAAAATCACATAAAACATTGGGAAATTTGTACCAGTATATGCCACAAGTTAATTCTCATTTTTACCCATATCCCTACCCACTCCCCCCTCCTCCCCCCTTTATACATGCTCTTTTATTTTCTTTCTGTATCATATTTATTCCTTCCCCTCATCACATTCCCACACCAAGTTTCCTATAGAAATATTCCATTCTACAAAAGCTGTGCTACTTTCTAGAACTCATTTGCATCTACAGGTGTTCATGCCAAAAAGAAGATCTGGGAATTGTCTATCTGTGATCTATTGATTTCACTTATTAGTATATCCTCCAGATGTCTCCATTTGCACCTAAATGGATCGATCTTATCATTCTTTATGGCAGAGTAATACTCCATTTTGTAAAAAAAACACATCTTCTTTATCCACTCTCCAGTTGATGGACATTTGGGTTGTTTCCAAGATTGAGCTATCACGAACTGAGCTGCTATGAACAAGGGTGTACATCTGTCTTTCCAATGTGAGTTTTTAGGTTGTAGAACAGTTCTTACATGTGCTAAGATGAGCATCACAGTGGCATTTGGGCATCTCTTTCTTTCTTTCTTTCTTTCTTTCTTTCTTTCTTTCTTTCTTTCTTTCTTTCTTTCTTTCTTTCTTTCTTTCTTTCTTTCTTTCTTTCTTTCTTTCTTTCTTTCTTTCTTTCTTTCTTTCTTTCTTTCTTTCTTTCTTTCTTTCTTTCTTTCTTTCTTTCTTTCTTTCTTTTTCTTTCCTTTGCAAGGGAACCTTTTTCCGGGTCCCACTGGTTTCTTCATTTCGATGTGACACTTGTACCTGGCCTCCACAGTACCGTGCTGCTTCTCTCCGACTTATCCCAGACGAGGGGATTCTCTTGGCTACGGCTGGCTAACTCATCACAGGTTTAGCACCTGGCCCTAGGGGGAGGTCAGAATCTGACCGTGAACCCCTCCCCTGAAGCCAAGAAATCCAAATACTTAGAGAAACACATCTCAGAGGAAGGAGCTGGGCACTTAGTGAATTTCTGTCCTTCCCTTTTCAAGTGTACTCAAAGTGAAGAGGACACAGACAGTGAAAAGTTTTACTGCATGCATTCTGTAAGCCACAGAAAAGCTTCTGGGAACCTTCTGTAGAGAGTGTCTCACACCAGTTCTTTAAAATATATTTAGGTGGAAGCTGGATTCACGAAGTGTCAACTCATGTGTTCACTCACTGGCAGCAAGTTTAAGAAACCCCACTACTGCTGAGGCCGGGAGATTGGAGCGTTCCTGGGAGTAGGGAGCTGCCAGCAGTATCCGGGTCTTTGGCTTGACCGGAACATCAACCACCGTGTGCCTTTGCCGGCTCCCAGGAGCTGCTTGCTCTGTCCGGGCCTGTCTGTGGGCACGTCAGCGCTTCCTGCAACAGCCGCCCGCAGTGTGGCAGTGTGCCTCGCTCCGGCAGATGACTGGTCCCGGGCGCCTCTGCCTCTCTGGCTAGAGAGAAGACACAGTTGGGTTTAGGTCTGGGCTCTGCTATAAACGCAATGCCATGGTGTCAACAACAGCTACCTGGGAGGCTCAGCAGTCTTCAGGCATGACGCCAATTTCAGCATCTCTGGGCTGTGGTGTGACACGTATATTACATGTATCACACACCCAGGGCTTTGCGTGTTGGCATGTTTTTATGACTCTCCAGAAGTATGTCCCCACTTCATTTTTACAGTTGCTATAACATTTAGCAACACTAAAAACTGCAGGTTTTTATTGTTTTGGTTTTGGTCAGTGCTCGGGATGCATATCAGGCCACACGACCAGCCCTGAGGGTGCAGTGCTCCAGTGGACACCTGTAAGATTTAACAACTATGAATTATTCTGCTATAAATTTGAGTATCTATGGATTTCTGTAATATGATGTTTGACAGTTGGGAAATACAAGGGAAATGCTGGGTAAAATGAAATTTCTAGTTTTAGTTTCTTGAGGAATCTTCATACTGATTTTCTTGAATTCTTTTAGTAGGTACTTAGAAGGGAAATAACTAGGTCAAATGAAATTTCTAGGTGTGGGGTTTGGGTTTAGGAATCTCTGCACCCACTCCTGTAGTGGTTGAACTAGCTTACGTTCTCACCAACACTGAGAGTTCCCTAAAGGAAAAGGAAATTCCCTGTCTGCTCAACTACTTGTGCATCAATTCTTTCTGTGTAATCTACTTGTAGTACCTTCCGAATTAAAACAACCAAAATGCCCATCATTATGGAAAGGCTAAACAAATTGGAGCCTCAATATAAAATGGAATGCTCTTCTGCAATAAAAAAGCAATGAAATACTGATATGTCTGACAGGACATCTCAGGCCAATTATTCTGAAATCCCTAGAAAGCACAAAAATTTTCTTGAGTGGAAGGATCCAGACAAAAATGAGTATATACAGTTTCATTTACAGTTTTTTAAAAAATTTAACAAAACTACAGTGATAGAAAAAAAATCAGTTACCTGCTGTGTCTGAGTAAGGAGGATCTAAGGAATTACAAAGGGCTGTGAGGGTGGTTGGGAGGGCAATAACTGTGTCCATCTTTTGATTGTGTGATCATTTTACTGACAGGTACATATGTCCGAACTGATCAAAGTGCAAAGTTCACTACACAGTTTACCTTATGTCAGTTCCATCCCAGTGGAGCCAAGGGAAAATTGATTTGCACAGACATCCTTCTCCTCCGCCACCGTCTATCTCCTTTTCCTCGAAATTGAATCATTAGTTTCCATGCACCAGTCTCTGTGCATGGAACTGAAACTAGAAGTCGTCTCTGTCATGTCAGTGGAATTATGTAAATGGCGGCCTGTAGATTTCTGTAAACAGCCTGGCACATGGTAAATGCCCAGCAGAAAATCTCACCCTTTCACCCTTAGTTTCCTTGGCAGAAATGTTTGTCCGAATAGCGGCAGTAAGCTCAGCAGAACAGATGAGAATCAGAGTGCCCCGATCTTGTCTACCAGTCTTGAGTGTGGAAGAGGTGCATTTGGGGAAAATGTAGGTAGAGGCTGCTGCAAGGATTAGAAGAACAGGAGTTTACACTCAAGGCGGGTGGGTGTTAAATTCTGGGGGGGCTTCTATCCCTTGTTTAAGAGCTGGCACTTTGGCTTCTAAATAAGAAGAGAGCTACTTCAATTTACAGGGTCAGGGTAGGACACTGGCAGGTTTATGCTCTAGAATAATTATGCATAGCTTGTAAGTGCAAATTGCATAATAGTTAATACGTGAAATTTTACCCTGAGGAGTCAGCTAGTGCTAAGCAGTGATGACGTCTGTGGACTTTCCTGATGCTCCAGTTTGTAGACCCATGTTGGTGTACAAGCAGAGGAGGGGAAGAGAGTGGGAAGCTTTAGCTAGAGAAGAAGTTGGGCAGAACTTACTGCCAGTCGCAGCCCTGTTGCCCCTTTCAGTCGAGATGTCCCCAGAGCGCTCACATGCGAGACTGGTAGACAAGATCTGGACACTGATTCTCATCCATTCCCTGCTGTATAAAATGGTTCCTGATACAGGCACGCACTTCCACCCTGACTCTTCTTCTTCCACCCCAAGTAAAGAGGGAGGTACTGGGAGGAGACTGCCACTCCATTAAGTGCTATGGTATGAGGGCTTTTTCCCCATAGTGGGAACCGAGCTATCTCTGTAGCAATTTACACATTTATGTTTGCAGTACTGAGGGCCTTTTTGTATCTAGGGGCTTCACTCTGAATTATTATCACTCTTTTTAAAATTTTTTTTCTTATTTTACTTTGAAACAAGGTCTCACTAAGTTGTCAGTTTTCCCAGTCTGGGCTCAAGCTTGTGATCCCTCTGCCTCTTCCACCCAGAGTGCTCGTAATGAAGTGAGTTTTAAAAGAATATCCATATAGTAGAAATGCCTTCTGTACATGTTCTTCTTTGTCTGGTGTATTCTTAGTACATTGTCACAACACTGGTGTCTTCTGAGAATAAAAGGTCTCTGCTTTATTTATTTATTTATTTATTTTAGACAGGGTCTCACTTTGTAGTTCAGGCTGGCCCTGAGCTCCCTATGGAGCCCAGGCAAACCTCGAACTCAGCAATCCTCCTGCCTCTGCCTCCCGAGTGCTGGGATTACAGGCGTGAGCCACCACGCCTTGCAAAAAAGTCTCTGCTTTTAAAAGCTTAGCAGGTCCTAATGAATAAATTCATCCTTAGATGCCTGGCAGTTGAGTTTAAGCATTCATGCCACATGTCACATCTGTGGCTTAAGGACCTTCAGAGACCCATCTCGTTACACTGTGTCTTTAGCTCCTAAATCACCTCTGTAGCATCTTTTTCTCTCCAGCTAGGACTTAGTTTGACCAAAACCTTTTGGCTATAAAGCATCATCAAGTGAATAGTCTCAACTATTTACTCAAAGTCAATGAGGATGAGGTGTCAAGAAATGGAAGGAGATTTATAAATTCAACAGCTGAATTGTAGGCAATGTTGATAGCACACAGTGGCGAAGAACTCAGAGCACAAGGAAATGCTTGTGCACCAGTGATTAGCACTTCCTGGAGGTTCTCTGCTGTCTGTATACCAGAAGGAGCCTCACACCTAGGAGGTCATCAGTAGAAAAACTTTGAGAGCTTCAGCTAACAGACTCAACACCTTACATCAGTTTGTAGTGACTGGACTTTAGCATCCATGACCAGATATTTAGGTGGTTAAATCTGCCTCCAGTTCTATCAATTCCGTTGTGTTTTTCTGGTCACCCTCCTAGTGCTCTCTCCAAATGACTAGAGTGGGCCACAGTAACCAAGTTACATAATTGATGAGCCCATGGCTGCTGCCTAGTGCTGGAACAAATGTCACATAAATGGAATGTTTACCCTGAACTCAGCCATTCAATCACTCTCTCTTCATTTAATGCCCAGGCCCTAATTGCAGAGGTATTGTGTGTGTGTGTGTGTGTGTGTGTGTGTGCGTGTGTGTGTGTTTTAAATGACTTTAACCAAGAGGCAAGGAACCATCTCGATGCTTCTAATTGGCACAGTAACATTTACCATCTAATCCATTTTCTTCACATTCTTTTGGTGGACAGGCATAGGGACCACTTTTATAAGAATTTGTTAACTTTTTATTAGTTTAAAATTGAAATAGGATCTACTTATCATGTTGTAAGGTATGGGGAAGAATCTGCAGATGTTCCGATGATGAAAAAAGATATGGTACCAGAAGCTATTGAACAGCAAGCACACAAAGACACATTTTTGACATAGTCACTGAAATAAAAACTCTAGAAATGAAGAGGAAGAGGAGACTTCCCCTTTTTATCCTAGCAGTGAGAATTGTGTGGATGGTTGGTAGACAGGGGCACTGAATTTCAGATTCTAATAAGGGGTCTTGGGAAATGGAACGAGCAAGTATTTTATTTTGTGTTTGAAATTTACCACTAAAGCTGTTAGGAAAAGAAAATGTAAGAAAATGAATCCTTAATGGTGACACTGACAATCCGTCTGCCTGGTACAAAAGCACTGGAGTCTGTAACAGGGCCTTGGCTGTCTGAAGCTGAAAGCTGTCTCTGTAACGTATCTAGGCACTCCCATTCAGCTTTATGTTCCTGGTGATTGCTTGGCTGATAACCAACAGTGAGTTTTTTTTTCTTTTATCTAAGACCTCCCATTGCATGGGTCTAAAAAAAACCAGTCAGTTGATGTCCTGAAACAGCAAATATGAAAGGTTTTTCTTCCCTATAATGACACTATCTTTTTCCTCTGGAGCCTACCACTTTGGAGCTAGATGTTCTATGAGGGAGTTTTAAAACAGTTCTCCTTTCCTTCAGGTGGCTCATATTATTTAAGAATCTCTTTTTAAGTGTCTGGCAAATATCCTGAAATCGTTTTAGCTGGGATCATATCACTCTTAAACAATACCTCTAGTGGCTTCCTGTTGATACTGTTATCATTGCCTCTCTGTCACTTTCACAGCTGGAATACTATGGAAACTTCTGTAGAGCAAGCACAAGAGGCTTAAATCAAGTCTCCAACTATAAGCCGTCCAGTGGGTTGCTTGTTTTCGTAACTTGTGTTTGTTGAAATGTTTACTAGGCATTTTACCTTTCTGTCCCCTGCATTGTATTTTATTGTGGCTGCTTTCAAGCCATGTCCAAGTTACATTTTTGTTGCTGGAACAAAATCCCCGACAGCCACAAGTTAAAGGAAGAAAGGTTTATTTTAGCTTTCAGGGTTGTAGCTGTAGTCAGCTGGCTCCTACACATTGGTTTAATGGCAAAGGAGCAACAGTCCAGGGCAAAGCAGGAAGCAGCAGGTGTCAACTTTCATTTTTCTTTCACTCCATTCTTATTCCATCTAGACCACTAGCCTATTCATTGGTACCACCTACACCCTGAGTGATTTTTATGTCTTTGGAAATCCACAGCCAGAGTGCATGTTATAAAACCAATTAGTGGAATAATTCAGGATCATTCCATGATCCAGTCACCTCTCAAAAGCCCCACCTATGACATCAGGCTTGAAGCGGAGGAGACATCTACGTACACACCATACCATACCCCCAAGAACACTGTTTCCATGGTTACAACAGAGAACATGGCCTAAAAGCCAAAAATAGTTATAAAGTGGGCCGTTACCAAAAATGTCTGCTGGACTTGCCTTAGGAAGCCGGGTTGGTTTCCTCCCTACCATTCTGACCCTTGTTTCCTACTCTTGTGATTGTCACTAACTTCCCTCTAGTCTTGCTGATATTCTTTCTGGTCTTACGTGTACCAGGGGAATCCCTTCTTGTGACCTTCACACAGGCTGTGTCTCTTTAAAGGGTGCAGTCACTGAAAGCTTCGCTCCCTGCTTCCTGTCCACCATTCAGATCTCAGCCTACACAAGCATCTGACTATTAAATTGATCTTTCTCTTTTCCTTCACTCCAAACTGAAGCAATTTCTGCTGTAGTTAACCTTCTTTTTGTCTGCACTGCTCCTCAGTAATCAATGCCAGTTATTGTTCTGCTCATTTGTGTTTGTTTTTGTTTTGTTTTGAGACAAGTTTCACTTTGTAGTTCAGGCTGGCCCTGAACTCACTAGGTAGCCCAGACGAACCTCAAACTCATAGCAATCCTCCTGCCTCTGCCTCCCGAGTACTTGGATTACACACATAAGCCACCACGCCTGGCATTAGCTCATTTCTTTTTTACCAGCATCTCTTTGTCACAGCATAATACCTCAAACATAAGAACTTGGTCTGTCCAATTCTTCCCTGTATTCCTAGGGCTCCAAACAATAGCTGGTACATAATAAATGACCAGTATATCTTAGCGGACTGAGTAAATGAATGTTCTCCAGTAAGATGTAATGACTACCCTGACAAAAACAGTTTAGAAGTGAACAAATCCTGTAAACTAGTTTTTGAAAAATGCTACAGCAAGGTTTATGGCAACAAATGACAGATCAGTCTTGCTGAGTAATTGGTCCATGAACATGGCACAGCTGAAGCTAGTCAAGGATGATGTGCACCATTCAACAGATAAAGGCTTTCTAAATGGAAGCAATTGATTGTGATGCTATTGAGATTGATTATAAATCTTCATATTACAAATCTCATATGCCCTTTTAGTTTTAGAATAGTAAAAATTTTTTTAAAAGAAATCCAGTAATACTTAGTAATGGTGAAGGATGCGGGGAAATAAAGGGTCTTAGTCATTACACATGCCTGTTTCAACTGGAGGAATCTTTAAAGAAAACAGTTTACACTGAACTAGAAAACTTCAGAATATGAATGACTTTTGAGCCAGCAATTCAGGTGTTTTTTTTTTTTCATTTTTCTTTCAGCCCACAGTTTCTTTTATTGTTTGACACTTGTAGTATGTCTTCAGGCAGAC
The DNA here is from genome assembly GCA_004025085.1 of Thryonomys swinderianus. NCBI lineage: Eukaryota > Metazoa > Chordata > Mammalia > Rodentia > Thryonomyidae > Thryonomys > Thryonomys swinderianus. The sequence continues at coordinate 70,999 of PVIC010002330.1, read as the reverse complement.
GAGGGTGGCACAACAGGTACCTTTCTCTTTGGCTTCTTTCTTTTTTGATCCTTTTACCTAATGCATTTCAGGAAGCTGCTTCCTCTCTTAGTGTTTTATATGCTCAGTGTACACATTAAGTCTGTTGGCCAGAAGTTTTCCCCAACTTGTTTGTTTACAAGAATGTTGGCACCATGCTGGGCGTGTTATAGATTTCTGTTTTGCTATGGTACTTTTTCTCAGTACCACTTGTGGAAGCATTTCTTTTTTTTTTTTTTAAGTTTTAAAATTTTTTGACACAAGGTCTCGCTTTGTAGTTCAGGCTGGCCCTGAGCTCACTATGTAGCACAGGCAAGCCTCGAACTCAGCAATCCTCCTGCCTCTGCCTCCCGAGTGCTGGGATGACAGGCGTGAGCCACCACCTCTGACAAAGCATTTCTTTTTAAACACTACTTGATGTCTACAGTGTCCCTGTCATATAGATTTGTATGAGTCTGGCCACAGGACAGCTCCATGTTTTCTAAAAGTCCTAGGGAATAGATTTTGATTGCTTCTGTTTCTTTCCTTGTGTTTGTTCTTTTTGGGAGAAATTACCAGAAGATACATATTTCAGTCAAAAAATAATAATGCTTTTTCTGGGAGTTTCTGATGGGGTAAAAATTGGACATATTTCAAAGATAGAGATGCCAGAATGTTCTTCCTGATGCAAATGTCTAACCAGAAGAAAGTGGCTAGGTAGAACTTGTGGAACCTCCATACGACACACAGCCTGGAATTGTTTAATATTATGACATAAATTGTACAGTCTGCAACACCAACTTCCAAATATTAGTCACTGGGCTGACCGTATCCAATGTTTTCTTTCTTTGAAGTTCCACAACAAATGAAAAATAGAGATAAACATCATCCCCATTTACAGATGGGAAAAAAAGAAGCAGCTTTGAGAGCCCACATAACATTTCTTATATCCCAAGGCCAGGAAGAGAAAAAGAAAGTAACTGATGAAGACCCGTCTCACATAGTCACCAAACTCCAGATATGCAGGTAACTGGAGTAAGGCAGGAGGCTAAGAAGACTTTAAGGTGGACTCTGGCACTTGTTGGCAGCCAACCAGCAAACAAACTACAGAGACAGATTTAACCTGGGCGGGCTGAGGCTGGAGTGCGGGAGGAGAGCGAAGTCAGATAGTAAAGCGACTCTGAAGTAGTCTCCAGAAAGAGCAGGAGAGGGCTGCTGTACTTTTGAATGAAAGAGGGGACAGAAAGCAAATGGTTTATCAAAGGGCCAGGCCAATACATTCCCATAAAAGGAAATCCTCTTCCTCTGTGCAGTGTGGCTGTCTGTGGAAAGGCTGGCTTTTCTTCCTGTGGAGCAGCTATCTCCACAGTATCTGTGCTTCTTTCCTACAATGAACTTTTACTTTTGTCCTAAAAATGGCTCATTTATGATTTAAGCTGATACGAGCCTAATAGATAACTGAAAACTGGTAGCCAGACATGGGGCTGTATGCATGTAATCCCAGGATTCCAGGAGGCTGAGGCAAGAGTGGCATTGTCGTAGGAAGAAGGCCAGCCTGACCTACACAGTGAGATCCTGACAAAAACAAAAGAAAATGGGCCAGGGATTTAGCCCAGTGGTTCTAGCACCTGCCTAGTGAGTGTGAGGCCCCTGGTTCCATCTCCAGTAACCACATACAACAATAGCGGGTGTGGGCATGGTGACTCAAACCCACCAGCAATCAGTACCACGCCCCACAATGCTGGGTGTAGTGACTCACGCCTTTAATCCCAGAACTCAGGAGGCAGAGGCAGGAGGATATCTGAGGTCCAGACTTGCCTGGTCTACATAGTGAGCTCAGGGCCAGCCTGAACTACAAAGCAAGGCTCTGTCTGAAAAAAACAAAACAAAAACAAAAACAAAACCCCAGAAACAGAGATAGAGATAATTTATGAGAGAAGTCGTCATTTCTTGTACTCTATTCAATCTGTTCTTCTGAGCCTCATGCTCATTTGTAAAATGAGTATCACAACTGTATTTTATATCCTAATCATAAAACTTGAATAATGTAATTCATTTCACATGTGTGTGAGTGAATGTGAGTGTGTGCATCTCTGCAGTGATAAAATACTAATACTTTACATTTAAAATATTATTTCTTCTGGGGACTGCCCACATGACTTTTCCTTTGGCAATTTAAATGTGCAATTTTAGCCAAGTAGCACCCAGTGAAGAAATGACCTCAGAGTCACAGGCTTATTTTCCAATGATTTGGTGGATCTGGTTTGCCAGTGTTGACATCTTCTAATTATCAACTTTTTATTCTTTCTTTCATTCCATTAATATTCAGTGAAAATCACCTATGTACCAGGTACTTTCTTAAGCATAGAACAGGGAGGGAGACAGATTCTATGTCTTCATTGGAGATTCGGTTGTGCAGAAGGAGGAGACTATATCCATGTTTAAAAAAAATCAAAGGCAGAAGTGGGAGGAATCAAAAAGGCTCTGGGATGGATTCTATGGGAGGGGCTTCCTGGAGGAGGGAATTTTCTAAAAGAAATGTGTGTGAGATGAAGGAACAAAGGGGACAGTGTGGGCAAAGGCACAGGGGCGAGAGTGTGACTGGGGTGTGCAGTGCAAATTGTCGTGCAGAGGGTGGAGGTGGGAAATGTATCAACAGGCAGGAAGCCTGCGCTGTGCAAGGCGTGCTTTGGAAGCACTCCTGCAAGACAGAAAAGAACAGCAGCTTCCGAATCTACTTTATGTTTCAGAACGACCCTTGGGCTCTGAGAAGGGGGAAAGGGGCAAAGGGGGGGGTTGGTGGAGCCACATGGAAATTTCATAAGCACCTGCTGTCTTGATAAAGCGCCTCGAATTCTGTCCTTGACACATCCCAAGAAGGAAAAATAAATAAATGGATGAGGCCATTTACTCATAAAATAAGGAACCATACTTCCTACGTTTGAGGAATTTATTTAACAAAATCAGTTATATAAGCAAGGGTCTATATCTTCCAGAAATGAGGATAATCTTATCAGCTACATCTCAGGGGCTCCTGACCCCAAGTCTTTGCTTTCTCCAGAAAATACGTGGGATTGCAGGTTCCATTTGCCTGCCTAGGAGCCATCTAAGATGGTTCCCATATAGCAAATGAGCCTCCTAGACTTCCTTTCCCTTCCTTCCTCCGGTTTTAGAGAGCTCCCTGATATGCCCAGGTGCCGCGAATCCAGACCACAGTGTGGGGTCCTGAGGCTGGTGAGCGGCACGGTGCCAAGGGCTGGTGGTCACACAGGCTCTGGTGACAGTCGTGCTCCATGTGGTTGTACGAGGTTCCCTGTCCAGCTGTATACTGCAGCCCAGCCCCGTGCTAGGCGCCACAGATGGAGTTGGCCATGACGTGGTATTTTCAGGGCATCCTGTAGCCAGATTATAGTGATTACTCTTATCCTGTCTTTCTCATGACCTCATTTGTTTATCCACAGCCTTTATGTAAGTACAGAAGTAGCTAGATGGACAGCATGGTGCATCGAAAAGGAAAAAAGCATAATTTACCCACCTGTCTCCTAGATGGAGCTCCAGAAGTGTTCATTCTGGAAATCCATCAGAAGCAGCTGAGATCAAAGCAAGGACACAGGTGAGCTGCAGCAAGGGCTGATTCGGGATTCCACACACACCCAAACACCACCTGGGCCTCTGCCGAAGCATCTGGCACCCTGATCCGCACACAAGCCCGCGTGCCAGGAGCAAGGTGAGGTAGATGGTCCAGGCGTGATGGGCAGATGGTGGCTTGCTTGGCATCTTGCAGGGTTAAAAGTGTCAACAGCACTGTGGGAGGGGGCGTGAGGTTCCCTTCTGTATCAGCCTCCTTTCTTGTTTGTGCCTGTGACGTGTCCACATTTGCACATGGCCCACGCATGCTGGTACCTTCTACTGAGAAGAAACCATCTCTATTGTCAATTGATTGGTTGATTCATGTCCTCATTATGTACATATAAGTGTCTATTTGTGTGCAGCTCTGTGTAGGCCGTGGGCACAGTGAACAAACTGACAGTCCAACAGGTGACCCAAAGAAGAGAGGACGGTAGCCTGGGTGTTAAGAATATCGTGCTGTTGGGCCAGAGGATTAGCTCAGTGGTTCTAGCGCCTGCCTCACAAGCACAAGGTCTTGAGTTCGATCCCTGGAAACCACACACAATGCTGGGCGTGGAGACTCACGCCCACCAACAATCAACACTGCATACCACAGTGCTAGGTGGGGTGGCTCATGCCTGTAATCCCAGCACTCGGGAGGCAGAGACAGGAGAATTGCTGAGTTCGAGGCTTGCCTGGGCTCCATAGTGAGCTCAGGGCCAGCCTGAACTACAAAGCAAGACCCTGTCTCAAAAAAAAAAAAAAATCGTGTTGTTGCAAGGACATCAGACTAGAGAGATGAGATACTGGGCTAGACAAAATTTGGTGGTTTACTCCATATGGAGAATACACAAAAGAGACACATCTAAGTGACTCCACTGTCTGTGAGGTGAATGACAGAGGCATTTTCTGAACAGGTTTGGGAAGAAGAATATTTGGTGGAGAGAGAGAATCAACTTTTGAAAGGGTATTTTGACATACTTGCGGAAGATGGTGAATATGTCAGCTAGGAATTCAGTATCAGGGTTCCACAACCTCCAGGTATTAGACTGGTACCACTCTGTGGCCAAACAGGAGCCGAGGCACCCAGCAGGAGGTAAGCAGAAGGCAAGCAAAGTCTCATCTTATTTACTGCTCTTCCCCATTGCTTGCACCCTTATTTGAGCTCCGCCTCCTGCATGAAGAGAGATACTAAATTCTTGAGCGAACCCTACTGTGAACAGTCTATCCAGGGGATGTGGGTCATACACTCTTGAAAGAATCTTACCCCACAACTGTCTCCCTCCCCACTATCTAAGGAAAAAATGCTTTCCAAAAAATACCCCTGGTGCAAAAAAGGTTGGGGATCACTGAGATACATTATTGTGGAATCCAGGAGAAATGATACACTCGTGTGTAAGACTAAACAAGATCCCTTAGACGTGACTTTAGACAGCAAAGTCAGAGAAACGATGCCCACAGTTCTCCAATATTTACCACTAGAGATGTAATGGAAATGGTAAAATGAGAATATCTAAGTAAGAAGGGGAAGAGAAGTTACCCAGGAATGGAGGGAGGAAAGGAATGTGTGGGGAAGGGTTCCCATGTCTTTTTTTTTTAATCAGTACATTTTCTTGGTATATGTATGTATGTATGTATGTATGTATACACACACACACATATATACATATCCCAAATACACTTCACATTGAGAATTTGTACCAGTTATGACACAACTTAATTCTTATTTTCCCCTCCCCCTCCCCACCCTACCACCTCCCATGTCTTTCACATGATGCAGAGAAGAAGAGTCAGCTGCAGACCATGGATTGACCATCACACTGGGAATCAGGTCGTCCCTGGGAAGGCAGTGTGTAGTCGGATGGGATGATGAGTGAAAGGCTATTGAAAGCAGGTGCAAGAGAGAGCACTACACTAATGACAAGACAGGCTTGCAGCAGGAGTGACTGTCATGAGCCTTAAAACCCTGGGTTAGCTCCTCAGACCCAAGTGGTTGGCAGAGGAGATTGCAGGCTCCGGGCGATGTGTCTAATGTTCAGTCTTAAGAGAGGAAATTGAAAAGTTTGGAAGAGGAAGGAAATCATTGTCAGTGTAATGTGCTTGTTGATAATTTTCTTATGAGTTTTCTGCAACCCCTTCAAAATGTTTAATCTACGGGGACCAGGGATTTAGTTACGTATTTCCACTGCCTGCCTGGTAAGTGCAAGGTCCTGAGGTCAATCTCCGGTTCCACCAAAAAATAAAATAAAATAAAAACAAAAGTGTGTAATCTGTACCTAGCTTGTAGGCCTTACAGTAATAGTGTGCTGCACAGCTTTGGCCATGGGCCATCACTGGGCGCTTTCCCTGGAGCAGTTCAGAGATCTTCCCGCGACAGAACTGGATACAATGGTTTTAGTACGTTGGTGGCTTGGCTGCAGGGAACTTGAAAGGCGTGACGCTTCTGTCCACTGGGCGGTGGGCTCTGGGTCAGGCTCCCTTTGTTTCCTGGTGTGCCTCATTTTGTTTGTTGTTTTTATAGTGATGATAAACTAGGTTATTTGCTGGAACTATGAGTGGCATTATGAATTAGAATTACAAGGTTCAGTCAATGCAGACATATCCTGAGGAAGCAGCATAGTCTACCACTGAGCAGGACATGACATGAATGAGGAAATGATACACTGGTTAATGGACAAGAAACCCTTAGTTTTCTGTGTCAAAGATAGGTTCTTCCTTCTTGCCATCTCCTCCCCTTGCTGGACAGTGGGTCTTCCTTCAGCATCAGGAAGACTTAAGGGACACCTTCCCCCCTAACAATGGGAGGCAAGTAAAATGTGCATGAAAACAGAACCAGCTATGGATCTGGAGACCCTGTTTTTCAGTCATGAACATCTAACATATGCACATAAGGGACATAGAGCTGGGAAACCTACAAAGAGTAAGAAGTGATTATAAAATGACACAAAATGTCAGGCTAGTGTACAGTGCCATGAAAGGTAAATCCCCACTTGCTTTGCTGGGCGACAAAGTAGTCTGGTGAAGCCTGGGAAGCCTTTGTCCTCTCTCTGCGCTTTCCAGAGGCTGCAGTAGGAGGAGAGGGAAGAAGCACCTGGGAGAGACAGTGAGTGCTCAGGTGAGTGCTGTCTCTGCCCCATGCAGACTGTCACCAATGGCCCGTCTTTTGAGGACACAGGCAGGCTCAGCTTATTATCCCTACCCCTTCAGCCAGCACCCTCCCCACCCTCTGTGTTCTATGAAAGATCAAAGAAACTGCCTCTTAAAAATTGAGATCAGCTGGGCGTGATGGCTCACGCCTGTAATCCCAGCACTCGGGAAGCAGAGACAGGAGGATTGCTGAGTTCGAGGCTTGCCTGGGCTCCATAGTGAGCTCAGAGCCAGCCTGAACTACAAAGTGAGACCCTGTCTCAAAAAAAAAAAAAAAAATTGAGATCAGTTAGCAGGTAAGGATTCTCTTTACTTATGAGCTTTGATTCCAAGTGTCTTGAGGTTGTCCTTAGTAAGACATTAAATAAAGTGGGATGTTTTAATGCTCAGAACAATTGTAAAATTAATTTTATAAAACACTGCAACTTCCTCCTAATCTTCTGAAAATCTCCCTCTCGGTTGCACATTTAATGAGGCATACTTCAAAATGAGCTAAAGACACCTCTTGCTAGAGCAGAAGGGTTTCTTCGTGATGAAAAATGAAGCATTTGCACCAATAGTGTAGTAATAAATAATTGATTGGAGAGGATTCAAAGTAATTTGAGAAAGATGAACGTGTCTCCTCACAACTTGGATAGCAAACCTGGATCTAGTGAAGATACTTAAAGTTAATAAGAGCAAAAAGCAAGGTACAGAGTAGGCATCTTCCTTTTAATGATGATAGTTTTTCTTGGAAGAACATTCCCACTCACAGGGGCTTCAACCGGAAGAAACCATACATTCATTCTACTCCGGTCTTTTCATTCTGCGTGTCTAAGAACAGGGACTCGTGTCCTAGAACCCCACCACCACTGGTGACCTCAGATTTAATTTAATAGGATACATGTAAACCATATTTTTCCATAATACACTGAGAGCAACTTAATATCTGCACATAACGGGTTTTCCCATTATTTTTAGAAGTTCTTCTTGAATTTTTTTATTATAAAATTAGCATTGAATTTCACATCTCCTTTAGTTAGTATATGTTTTTATGAAACCAGAATTCCTTTACTTCACACTGCTTATTACATATCCCCAAAGAGGTTCCAAATATTCCTTGATGGCCTGTTGTAGACATCTTTTTAAACTTTAGTCCCTCGTGCTTGGATGAGTGAGGAGGACCCCTGGCACACAACACATCAGCACAGAATTTTTTCATTAACATGGGTCGTGCGAGTTTCCATGGTGTCAGCTCGTCTCTGCTTTTATGTCCAGAGTTTGACACAGGGACATTTGTGCTGCTTCGGTATCCAAGGAAAGATGCTAGCTCTGACTAGCGAAGCATCACACAAGGAGGAAATACTCATGTGATAGTTAGGGTACCTTACAGCTTTATCATCTCAAAAGGCCAGATAAACCACATGGGATCTTATCTCCTCAAGTTTAGGTGGACTAGTGACATTAGCCTGTGGAGCCCTGAGGAAAGCTGTCACCCGCTGTCCTTTCAGGAGAACAAAATTGAGTGTGGGGCCAGAAAACCACTTTATCTGAGGAACCTTATGGGGACATACAGGCTGTTGAGACTTACTGCAGATGGCTTATCTTAGGGGCGTGGTGTTGTATTTTATTAACTGTCTAATCGCTTTAGCAACAAGTGAACCAAACCAGTCGTTGAGCATCATGCATATAAATATTTGCCTCTATTTTCCTTACCAGCTGAAATAGCCTGTGAGCGGGAATTCTGTCCCAGGAAACATAGAGGAAAATGTTCTGCATAGAAAATATCTAGGAGATGGAAGTTTTCACTAAAGCAACTGAACTGTTGAGAAATGTCGCCATCATGGAGACAGAATTGCTGTCTCCAGGACAGGATTCCATTTTTCTAGCTAAACTGTTCAAAAGGCGCACAATGGCACCATGATTTTTATGCTTCTTATTGTTTTTTTTTTTTCCAGTGGATACTTAAAAATCAATTTATTTTTATTCTAGTGGCTACCAAGGGTATAGTGTTGGTTGGGATGAAAAAGCAATTTTAATTTAGAGGGAAATGGATTTTCTTTATCACAGAGAAATGTAGAATAAATGAGAGACATACCCAATAAATTTTCTTTCTTGATCCCAGAGGTTGAGGTTGGGAGATGATGTTGGCAGAAGGACAAGTATAGATTTTGATAATTTTATTTGAATTTCTCCTTAGAGCTCTTAGTTGTCAATAAAAGCTCCTGGTAAGCAACACAGCGGACCTTGTTACACCTGCCTAGCTGAACTGGGTGTCCCTCAGCAACAGATCACAGAGGAAAACTGTGTGAATGGAACAGGGCTTGGTGGTCTCTGAGCATCAGCTGCCCATCCATCAGATAGATCTTAACACCACTGCTTGTAGTCTGTGATGTAAGAATGCAAGTTCACTGTGAAACTGCCTTGTCATTTGTCTACATCTTCTTAAGTGAGATTTTTAAAATTATAGTTGACTAGATAGCACCACTGGGAAAAGTCCTGATTTACTGAGATTATGAATAGACTTGTCCATTTCAGAAGATTTTTCTTTGCACAGTCATGTCCTTGTTATTTTGTGTGCAATTTCCTTACTACAGGTATTGATGTGGAAGTGGATAGGACCAAACAGTATCATTCACATACGATTTCACCCACTATCTCTGATCCAGACACACTGGCCGTAGTCTCTAATATTTGCCATGCTTTGTCCTTCCACAGGGTCTTTGCACAACTTAAAAATCACAGATAGGGCCAGGGATTTAGCTCAATGGTTCTGGTGCCTGCCTTGCAGGTGCAAGGTCCTGAGTTCAATCCCCAGTACCAAACAAACAACATCACAGCTGTAAACATATCATATTATAAATGATACAACTATCTCAAAATAATATTATTAGCTTTAAATTATGATTATTAAACTTACTGACTTGATTTACAGAGAGCTATGCATACATGTCATCATTTTGAAAGCATTTTGATAACTATATTTTACCATCTCTGACTTCCTTTATAACGTGAAGTATTTTATCTTACATATCTAAAGGCATTATTCTGAAAATGCCCACAGGGCTCAGCAGACTTACAAAGGAAATTTTGATACTAAAATCCTAAAGAACTATTCCATTCGATCACATGATCATGAGAGACTTTTATCTGACTGGCCTTGATAGATTTCAGTACTAAATAAACACAGTGAATGAAAAATTAAAAGTGTAGAGAAGACAGACCTTCATCTGGAGATCTACTTACTTGATATAACCCACGGAGTTTTAAAGCTTAAGAGAAAAGTATTCTCTCTACTAAAATTGTTCTGGGCTGTCCAGAACAGAAACAGCTCCAGGTGGTAGGATCAACAAGGAGCTATGTGTTCACATGCAGAGACTCCAGAGGCGGCCCCTCCAGCTGTCAGTGAGGTGCAGTTAGTGTCTCTGGGTGCACCAGGAAATCACGTGCTTTCTGTGTCTCCCTACTATTGTCCACCGACTCACGCTCACATATTCTGCAATTGGGGACATGTGCTTGGTTTTCTGTACAGAAGGAAGGGAGACCTCCTTGCATTGTTCCTTTCAGTTTCTTGTACCGGCGTATGACATGACTTAATTCTCATTTTTCCCCTTCCCCTACCCACCCTACACCCTTAACCCCTATATACACAACCTTTGTTTCCTTTTTTTTAACCATCAAATTTTTTCCCTTTGATTTCTTGAGCTTAATTAGAATACAATAAACACTTGGATGAGGGGAAATTGCCAGAGTAATGCCATGCATTAATTGGGTCAAACTAATCAGCAACCTTCTGTACAGCTGAGGAAGAGATGATTAAAAACTAAACAGTAATCTATGCTAGAGAGAAATGTTTGGTTAGCAACCAGCAGAGGGATAATACACGTCACTTTAGAAAAGTTCATCAGAAGACTTATATTAGTAGGCTAATTTTTTGAAGTCATTCTGTCAGGTAGCCACTAAGTCAACTCCTTTTTGGAAAAGAAGGTCGGTGGGGGGGGCATAGAAAGGAGGGGAAAATGTTTAAAAATAGCATTGCTTTTGGTGTTTTTAGAAGGAAATTTCACACCCCTGAATGGGGAAGTAGAAGCTCCCTCTTCTTCTGAATATACCCTCTGCCCTACCCCAACCCAAATGACAGTTTTTGAAAGAGGTTTTAGATTCTATAGAATAGAGCATACAAAATGGAACCCCCAAACTGAACTCGGTTGTCTGCTCTGTCCCATTTGATTCTTTGCATTTAGTACTTATCTGTCCATTTATCATCTAGAGGGGAGACGAAAACTCAAGAGCTAAAAGTCAGACGGTTTCTGTGAGTAATTACTTGCAGTTTCCTATCCTTTGAGAAGAAGGAGAGACGCTATCTCACCGAGGTAGCAGTGGCTGTCCCCAGTGTCCGTGCTGCCACCACCAGGGACCACTCATGCCTAATTAGCCCTCCGTTGATTTTCTGACAGTTGAGCTCTTGGAATAGAAATCTTTATGAAGATGTGATTGTAGTTAATTTGCCTGCTACTGTTCATAATAAAGTTATTTCAGAAGAAATTATATTTTATAAGTTAGAAACCTCTAAGGTAGGCTGGCAGTCTACGTGGAATTCTTTGAAGCTTCCAAGTTTTGTGCTTTGATGTTTAGTGCATAAAATTCTTCCTCACTACTAACCGTTAGTAATCACTCTGTCTATACTATTTGCAGTGACTAACAGGTGTCTTGAGGATGAGTTAGTGAGCTGAGCTTTACAAAGTAATGGGTTATCAGGCAAGCACAGCACTTACTGTCAGAAGAGGGGCTACTTTTGAACACAGTGGTTTTGGTGAAATGGAACATGACACAGTGGTCAATCTACAAATATGTGATTTAACCAATACCAAAGAAACAATTTCTGTCCAGTGAAAACAACCAGTGAATTTTATACAAGGTATGATTGAAATATGTGGTGAATATTAATTTTTTAGAATTATCACAATAAAAACTACATTGCTACTAATTCCCTAACAAAACTTTTATCCCCATACTTTTGCCACTTTTTGAAGCAATTTTGGAAGGTTTTTTTTTTTTTTTTGAGACAAGGTCTCCCTTTGTGGTTCAGACTGGCCCTGAGCTCACTATGCAGCTCAGGCAAGTCTCAAACTCAGCAATCCTCCTGCCTCTGCCTCCCAAGTGCTGGGATTACAGGCGTGAGCCACCATACCCAGCACTGTGATGTGTGATTGCTGGTGGGTGTGAATCACTATGCCAGTTATATGTAGTTACAAGGGATTGAACTCAGGATCTTGCTCTTGCTAGGCAGGTGCTGGAACCATTGAGCTATATCTCCAGCCTAGATACCATTTTTTTTGTATCTTTTGTCGTGTTGTTATGGCTGCCTCAATGCATAACTGATTCCAGATATTAATCTTCCATAGTCATTTTGACTTTGAGGAAGGGTCACAAGTTGCATGGTACCAATTCTGGTTAGTAAGGCAAACGAAAATATAGCATCATGCTTTTGCTTGATAGAAGCCATCATAAATGTTTGATTAATGAGGGGTGATCACAAAATATGGTGAATGTTTAAGTAAAAACATTTATCACAGTAAAAGACCCACTGCCATTAATCTTCCTCAAAATATTCTAAATAACCCTCCACTTTGCTTCAAATATGCTTATCTCATCTCTTTGGCTATTTTTTTTTTCAGACAGGGTACTACTTTGTAGTTCAGGCTGGCCCTGAGCTCACTATGTATCCCAGGCAAGCCTCGAACTCAGCAATCCTCCTGTCTCTGCCTCCCAAGTGCTGGGATTACAGGCGTGAGCCACCACGCCTGGTGGCTATGTATTTTTTGCATAAGATTTTCAATTAGAAATTCACTGTATGATTTGATCAACTTTCAATCTCATATATTTTCAATTGGTAAAAAAAAATAGCCTAGATTTCTTTCCCAAAGAGATAAGCATACACAGGGTAAATACTAACTTATTATATGAAAAAAGGTCAGTCTCTCTGTCAACTCAGCAGTCTCATTTGCACACCTGAGGCTGCCTTTTATAACCCAAATTAAAGGAGGTTTTCACTGGTTGATAAGGTGTGTGTGTGTGTGTGACTGTCTTAGTCATTTTTATCATTGTGAAGAAAAAATAACCAGTATCCAAGGAGGAAAAGTTTATTTCACTTCACAGTATGCAGAAATCTCAGTCCATACTTGCCTGGCTCTGAGGTGGAGTAGCATCAGAGAAGAGAAACTATTCATGGTCAGGCAGGCAGAACAGCAAAGCCTTAGCAGCAAGCCTTTTAGATGGTGCCCCCACACCCAGGGTGAGCCTTCCCATTATCCATACCCAGAACTAGGATAAACTCCTTTGTGGACTAACCTAGTACCATACACTCTTAAGTCCAGTATCACACACACTAGATCCAGGCACTTCTGAAAAGCCCTCAGCATGAGCGCATGAGGTTTTGGGGGCTTAGCTATAATAGTGATTTATTGGAAGTTGGTGTTGCTGGCATTTCTACATGCCCCTAACACCCAAATTTCTACTATTTTATGACATGAAATACAGAGTTCATGACCTCTGTAAAGCCACCAATAGCACTGGGAAATGTAAATATTATTGTTTACCATTTTGCACATACAGATAACTGTGTGTACAGATGAATTAAATTCCCAGAACTACAGCTCTTACAGATGGCATCTCATACTTACCTCCACAGTATTGTCACTTTCAAATACACTGTCAGACTCACTTGCTTATTTTACTAATTATTCCTCTCCTTCCTTTAGAGTGTAATGCCAAAGATGACAGAATATCGTTCATTGTATTTGTCATCATTTTCAATCAAGGGAGGCAATGTTCAGGTTAATTTGATATTGTTGGAAAAAAAAATCCAACTCCAGTTAATTAAAACCATGTTAATAGATATGTTTGAGGTTTGGTTATATAACTCCTTAGTATGGAAAAACTGGAAGGTGTTGTAACTATTGGAAATGACAAATCAAAGAAACACAAATTTATATGGAATAAGAAAAAGTTTAAAAATCTATGCATAAATAGACACAAAATGGCTTTTTTCCATTGGGCAGAGGTGGAAAAGTAAACTGAACTTTCTGGATATATTTGGCCAGATCTGTCTGGCTGTCCATAGCCAAGAATTAGTTTGTATTATTTTGAGCTACACACCACAAAGCTAAAAAATAGATCAATAGCAGCAAAAGACTGAGTTAGATAACTAGGAAGGAATCATTCTGAGCACTGCATAGTTTTCCAGTGGAGATACCAGTAATTATCTTGCTTCTGGACAGCCTTCCTCTTTTTGACCAGAAATAATCTTGAAAAAACAGTTTATTATAAATTGTAAAATAAGGTTGTTCTCAGTAGGCTTAGACTGGTCATTTACATATGTGCAGCAAATGTTAATATACAGAATTGTATAAATTTGCTTGGCTTGAATTTTTTATAAGGAATCTTGTATTAGATTGTTAGAGACTATTACCATTTTTTAGCCTGAAGCTAAGAGGCCAAACCCAAGAAATGCCACCAGATTGTCTGCATCATCTATAAATTAAAAAAAAATTCCTTCTCAAGATTCCCAAAGTACTCCAATATTCTTGGGTTACTATAAAGTGACATTCTTCACTTGAAATGCTAACACCTTGTAAAAACAATTAACAGGCCAGTTTTTTCCAAGGTCCCCATAAAGTCCTTCTTCCTTAAATATGGCTTGCTATACCTGATTAAATGAACTGCATCATCAAGTATGATATTCCAGTCAAGGTTGGATGGGATGTAACCATTGTTTTCTATTCTATTATAGCAAGAGTAGAAGGTAGCCTTATCAAATTTGTACATAAAATGTATTATGAAATATTATGTATAAAATAAAGGGAGTCAATTCCAGTTTCTGAATTACAGGTAGAAGAGCTGATAAAAAAGCAAAAAGTCAAATATGATTAGCAGATGGTTCATGGCAGATTACAAATAATTGCCTGCCAAACTGAGAAATTGTAGAAATCTTGGTCCATAATTGGCTGGCTCTCAGGCAAAGTGGTATGGCAGCAGGACATCACAGAAGAGAAATCGTTCATGGTCAGGCAGGTATAAGGCAGGAGCAACAGCAAAGCCTTAACAGCAAGCCTCCTTTGCCTTTTTCTCTCCCCTAGGTTATAGGCCTTTTAGATGGTATCACCCACACCCAGGGTGGGCTTTCCCATTATCCACCCCTAATTCAGAAACTGAAATTGACTCCCTTGATTTTATACATAATATTTCATAATAAATTTTACATACAAATTTGTTTTATAAGAGCTCTGGAAACTCCAGAATGATGATTTGCATAAACTATTCTAACCAAGTGCGCTTTAGGCCATTTCCTCAGTGTTCAATGGTTTTGTCACTGATGATAACGCCTTCAGTGTTGAATAAAGTAAAACAAAAGTCTCCACAGATGATAGAGACTTATAAGTGCTGTGGCTAATTTATTAATAGGAATTTACAAATATAAAAGGTCTGATGAAATTTCTTATAAAAATAATTGACAGGGAAATTTTGTTGTCTATGGCATGTGAAATAAGATAATAAGCCTACTCAGAACACTTGAAATAAAATATACCTAAGAAGGATAAGACTACTTTCATAGGAAAGAAGTGATGCTGAATACAGTTTATGAAAATGAGCAAACATAATTTCTACAAAGAAAAAATTTTGATATATAATGTGCAATAACACTATACCGAAGTATACAAATTCTACCAAGCATATAGCAAAACTCAAACTTAAAAAATATATGTGATAGGTGCTAGATTACCCATTTTTATAAAATTCTCTTTGAAACATTGTCATGTACCCTTAATTGAAAACTATTAGCTATAAAATTTTAGGCTTAAAGTAAAGAGATGAGGTGGCCAATAATTTAAAATGCCTGATGACTATAATAACTGATATTATGACTACTATATAACACTACGCTAGGCATCAGCAAAGATTTTCTATAGCAAGTTAATGTATTAGGTGTGAGATACAACGTCTTTGTCAGAACGAATCCGTTCTACTATTGTAGTGAAAAAGCTGCCACAGGTAATATATAAAAGTGGGCTTGCTATGTTCCAATAATATTTTATCTATAAACTTAGCAGGTTGTGTGTTCCAGGAGGCCCACTGTGAACCTACATCAGAACTATACTGTTGTTATCCAACATCACACAAAGTGTACCCAGGACCCTGACATGTACAAATTTATAAACAGTAAAAACCCTTAGAAATCTGTAAGAACTTTCTATAAAGCAAATAGTTTCTGAATATTTACATTCATTTTTTCTTACACAAATTTAATCTACTGAAGACCCAGAAACTCTTCTGATTTGATTTTTTCCGTGAAACTCATAAGTATATCATAGAAAATTCTTTTCTTTTTTGTAAGATGAGAAAAGACATCTTCATGATTCTTTAGGTTCAGTGTACATAATCCCAAAGACAGTTTTATGTGGAAGACATGTCCTGAAAGTTTTATTGCTTTTGATATATTAAAAAATCTCATTGGAGAGGCAAATTAAATAAAAATTAAAGGTGTCTGAACTCCTCAGACATGATATTAAGACACTTGTTAGCATAGAAGGCAGATGATTGTAAAAACAAAAATCTCCAAGTCAGAAAGTTTTACTTATGTTCCTAGTAATCAAGAGCACAAGTTGACCTAAAGTACAGAAGTCACTCTGGCAAGAACAGAATCTTACCTAGATGGGAGGAGGCACAGAACCAAAGGAGAACAACCATCCATACCTCAGTACAGGTGTCAATCATTAAACAAACCTGTCAGAATTGAAGAAGCTTTGCCAGTATAACAGCACAATTTATAGATTTCCAGACTTGGGTGGAATAAAAACTAAGACAAATAGTTTTAGTTCTCCAAGTCATATCCATCAGTATGGTCATTTGTAATCTGAAACAAATTAACATTTTATTTTAGAAAAGATCTCAATGAGTCCTTGAGGTAGAAACTAACATTATCCAATCACTAAGCTGTTGGATAAAAACACACACATTATGTTTTTATCTTCACTGTCTTCACATGGGTCACTATGTAAACACTAGAGACAGTTTAATGTTAATTTCCAGTGTGGTATTGATAGTTACAGTTAAGACATATGACCTTTCTGGAGCCTTCACTAAATTTTAGCAGTGGAGGGCTGGAGATTTAGGTCAGTGGTTCCACTGCCTGCCCAGCAAGTGCAGGGTCCCTGGTTCCATACAATGATATGATATTGGGCGTGGTGACTCACGCCCACCAGCAATCACTACCACAACCCATAATGCTGGGCATGGTGGCTCACACCTGTAATCCCAGCACTCAGGAGGCAGAGGCAGGAAGATTGCTGAGTTTGAGGTTTGCCTGGGCTACATAGTGAGCTCAGGGCCAGCCTGAACTAGAAAGCAGGACCCTGTCTCAAAAAAAAAAAAAAAAAAAAGCCATTCATGAATCACCTGTTGAATAAAAATGGTCACAATAGAGTTACTGTTCAAAGTAATTTGGAGACCTATCACCAGTTGATGTGACAGACCATCACCAGGCCTTTCTAACAGCCCTGTTGACAGTCATTCCAACGAAGTTCAGCTAAGCGATTATCATGCAGGTGAAAGAACCAGATTTTGAATATCCATATTGTTATGCTATTTTCACATATATTTTTATTGCTGTTGAAATATATGACTATGGCCAGGACTTAGAATTAAATAAGTTAAGATGTACTTGGACAGAATTCTGAATTTTTAGTGGATAACAGGTCTTATAAAAAGTTAACTAGAAGAAAAGTCAGCCATTGCAAAGGTAGAAAAATGAAGTATATGCACAATGTACCCAAACCAAGCATCTTTAGATTTTATTTTCATGATTCACATCATTTTATCTGGCCTATTCTTTCATCCCTATAGAAATCTACATTTTCTGATCTCACCTCCTTCAGAGACGACCCACAAGGCTTCTTATGTTCTTAGTGAACAAAAGGTATTTAGTTCTTTATTGGTCATGACAACCATCCAGTAGAGTGGAAGATCATAACCAGCAGTAAAAAATTAGCTGAAACATTATGAAGTAGAAACGAAAACAAATATTTAATATTTGGTAATAATCTGTGGTCCTCTAGGCAGAGTTGAACCAATGGAGGCATGCTGATTACTAGTAAAAATTTAGGTTGTAGCTATAAGCAAAGCAGTCTATAGAGAAATCTTTCACAGTACCTCATAGTCATGGCTAGCTAAATTCATATGAATATCCCAAGCCTTGTGCCTATCATTTAAATTAGGCAACCTTCCTATTCTGCACCTTCAATGAGATTCTAATAGTCTTTACTTCATCTAACCCCTCATCATAATCCAAGAAGATGATCTATTTTAATTCCTTGGAATAGTGCCAGGTTATATTGAGTACTAATATGGCACTAGTGTTCATTATAGAAAACTATTGCTTTGTTATATCAAAGTGGCTGATAGGATTTCCTACAGGAGTATGAGAATGAGGACAGTGACCCATCCAATAAGCAGGAGTGATGAGGAAGAAGCAAAGAACTTAGGGGAGAAATCAAGGAATGCAGCAAACATTTAGGAAGAAATGGACTTTGATCAAATCCTTCAAAATATCCATGATCCTTTTCTCCACTGTCACACACAATATATGTAGGACTTTACAGAGCAGTGCTAACATACAAAGTCATTGGGAAGAGAAATACAATATCCTTTACAGAAAAAAAAGCCATTCTCTTTTGTGGAGAAGAGAGGATGGGACCAAGAGCTGGAGAAATGGTAAGGGAAGAGGAAGAAGATGAAAAAGAGTTAACATGTGCATGTACCTGTAGAAACTCCCATGAGGAATATGATCCTTAGGTACTGTGAACATACATTAATGAAGACTGCAAGGCCCTTGTGATAAGGTTCTTGATCTTTCTAGTGAACCTCACCCAGAGGTTTATCATCTCTGCATTTCTATTTTCCAAGAGTTCTAGTCTTGGCACATGTGACATTTATTGCCTATTAACCTTAGCTACTTTGTATAACTCCCAGTTCAATATAGAAATTTTCTTCAATACTTGCCACACTCTGATCTGAGCACAAGGGGTACTTTCTCCTAAAAGAGTTCATGACTATATTATTGAGAACTTTTTTCTCAGGCCTCTCAGATCATAGTTGATCATATTATCCTGTTTTGTCAGTCATACCTACCTCTTGGAAAGTCAGCCAAGAACTTCAAGAAAGTATGAGTGGCCCTTAAACAATCAAAATGGTCATAGACTTACTAGAGGTGGAAGAGACCTTTGTGATTATCAAGGGCTAGTTTCTCACTGATTTGAAATAGAAACAACCTAAGTGAAGAACTACAACAGCTGTGTCTTTCCTCATTAAAAGTAACTCAAGGGTGAAAAGAATCAACAGTCTTTGTAGCAACGCAGAATCTTAGGCCCTATCTAGGCATAGTAAGTCAGAAACTACATAGGGACAAGATCCCTGGTTCTGTCTTACAAAAGGAAAAGAAGTCTAAAGATGTAAACTGTTAAAGTTAGTTCACACTCTAACACTACAAAAAGCATAAAACCTATTAACAACTTTGTAAACATTCACCATGTCCAGAAAATAATGTTGAGCTACAATCCAATAGCCCAGAACCTTAACCTTAACTTGTGTTACCTTCAAGTCCTTTGACCCTTCAGACTTACTCCTTTGTCTAGTCTTCACTAGTGAATCTATAGTTAGGGCACAAAATACAGCTTTGTAGGATGGGTATAGATGAGCTTAGCAGTGACGAACATGAATGCCAGAGCTGTATTTCAGATTGCTTATACTAGCTACAAGTGTTGGGTTATGTCCCCTTGGTCATATTTCTGTGAACTCTCTGCATCCCACTTTTCTCAGATAGATTTATAACAAGGGCATGACAACAACACGAGCTACATACTCAAGTTTGCTTTTAGAATTGGGATAATATCATAAAGTGCTTAAAACTATTGACCACGTATAGTTCATATGCTGCACCTTAGGCTAAGATGTGCAGAAGACAAAGATGTGTCCTTGTTTTCATGGCAGGAACTCTAAGTTGAAACCCCTGGAAACTACTGGAATCAGCATAGGTCTGGATCTAGCATGAGGAGCCAAGTTCAAGAGGATCATGAAAACGTTAAGCTCCAACTCACAGAGAAATGGAATATATTTAATTTAGAGAAGATAAGACAGCTGGAGAGACATAATAGCTGTCTGAAAATACACAATAGACTATCATGGAGTAGAATTCTCCATGTGGCATCAAAGGGAAGAATTAGGATAAAAAAGTAAAAGGGATCTTGGATGAGTAACTAGTAAAGATTTGGGAAATGGCCATTCAGGTTTGTTAATATCATGGAAGATTTAAATTTAGAAGAAAGAAAGTAATTTATTTGGGCACCAACGAAGAACTCAAAGAAAATTCAGTAAAACTGCATAAATTTGAATTAGTTTGTGGAGAGGACCAATTAGGTTCTGTGAAAAATCCTTTGCTTATCTTTAAGAAAGCAGGATTTCATTTCTTCCAAATATGCAAAGTCGGTTGAACCAATTAGTCTTTCAAAGTAAACTAATGAGTTCCTTTAATATATAGATAATATGAAAATATAGTTATTAGCAACATGAATATATAGTCTTTCCAAAATATTTTAAAAACATAGTTATGTGACGTAAAGACCTTAAAAACAGTCTCCCAATGTATAAACCCTCTGTGTTTGCCTAGCAAATATGTTTCAAAAGTCAAGTTAAATTCTGTCCATTTTATTTACTTTAAATAAAGAGGAGTTTGGAATTGTGGCTACCAGATTAATTAGGGTTTGCTTAGACAGTAAAGGTATAGATAATAGAAATTTAGCTTAATTTTATCAGTAAAATATGTTGCTTCATTCCTGTCTTTAAACTGCTAGGTAAGATTTAGCCTATGCATTCAAAATTGCAACCATATGTACATATGCCATGCATATTTCAACAAGATTCAATTACAACTGACAAAACATTTGTAAAGGCAGCTACATTTTAGCCCAGATGGTGACTGGGCTTTTGATGAACAATCGAAATATCTGGCATTATTCATCCTTGACACTCAGAATAAACATAAGGTGCCACTTCTTCTAGGGCAGGGAATTGGGGAAAAAAATGGTTACATCTTCTCAATGCACAAGAGAGTTATTTCCCTCTCCAAGTTACAGAATGGTGTGTGTGTGTGTGTGTGTGTGTGTGTGTGTGTGTGTGTATACACACACACATACATGTTTATTTTTATCTTTATTGGTACATTGTATATATACATCATGATCATAGTCAGGGTTGGGAATTTGTACCAGTGTATGACATGATTTAATTTTTATATTTTAACAAAAAGGACAAACCTATATGAACCCTGACTAGAAAAGGGTCTGTTTCCCTCCCCAGTCCCCTTCCACATGATGATCTGCTGGCAGTATTGTAAACTCTTTCAGAAGATGACAATACTAAATTTCAGTTTCTGAAATCAAGGTCTCCTAAGTTCCTATTTGAATTGACCTTCACACTGTGTTGTCACAGTCTTGGTATGCAGAAATTCTGGGAAAACTTACTTTCCTGTTCAAAGCATTGATGGCTTTGCTTGTGAAAACCCTTAACTGGAAAATTATCTGGTTGACTAAAATCCCCGGAACTGTACAAGCACTCAGTGAATTTTTAAAATTTCAAAAATCGTGCCATAAATAATGACTTGAAGAAGAAAAACCTACAGGGTAATGTAATGAATTTAAGGGTATGTTTTCTGAGTAGGAAGGAGATTTTTAGTTTGGAATTCACATACTGATTCTATGCAACTGTGGTAAGAATTGTAGTGGAGTTAGATAAACTGATTCTGAAGTTAATCTGGAAGAAGAAAGTAATAAAGATAAGTTTAAAAATGTTGCTTGGCAAGTTATATGGAAAGATACATCAATGCCAGCATAATTAAAATGTGATCATGTCACTACAATAGGTAAATAGCTAAATGAAAAGAATACAGGGAATAGAAACACACAGGCATATGGAAAATTTTGTTCACAGTGAAAGTATCATATGCAAGAAAAAATGACACTAAGATGTTCGGTTCCACATATAATGTAGGGTAACTGTTTATCCATTATAAAATGGAAAATAACTTCCAACCATACTTCACATTTTGCACAGAAAGGAAACAGTAGAGCAGGGGGGAAGAGAGATGAAATTAATGAGAGAGAAAGCTATATATAGCATGTACATCTGAAAGGCATTGGAATTGGAGGAACATTCTAAGAATACCAATTATCCATAAAGGGAAAGATTGTCAGAGTGGACAAAGATATCATTACCAAACCAAAGAAACAGTGATATAAACAATTCCTGCAAGCCTGGAAAACAAAATACATTGAGGAGTGAAAGTAAATGAAATAGAGCACAACTCCAAAGCAGCATGGCAAGCTTTATGAAGCAAAAATGAAAATAAAAATGATAGAGCACTTAATATTTTGGGGGAGCTACGGATGAGTTTGGAGGAGATTTCGAAGAGTTTCTGAGAGAACTGTTGACCTACATTAAAGAACAGTTTAAAAGATCCTAGCTGTTTCAATTCAGCAATAAGTGAGTCAGTGTAGCATTGGGAGCAGAGGAGCTCCAAAGGCCACAATGTAAACTCTAGTCTTGGGCTTTGTGCACAGGTGCAAATTTAGAACCTGTGTTCCTTTTGAACTCCACGCAGATGTGAGGAACTGGGTACTAGAATTACCTCTGCTA
The DNA here is from genome assembly GCA_004025085.1 of Thryonomys swinderianus. Lineage (NCBI taxonomy): Eukaryota > Metazoa > Chordata > Mammalia > Rodentia > Thryonomyidae > Thryonomys > Thryonomys swinderianus. Next base: position 48,523 of record PVIC010002330.1, on the reverse strand, counting down.
AAGAATGTTGAAAAGAATGGATAATGCTTATTTAGCCTAGTGGCAAATCAACCACAGGTGCTTAATAACTCTTTTCTAATACCATTACTACTTTTCTTTCTTTCATCTCAATGAGAGGTCAAATTCAAACTTCTCTCTCCATTAAGAAACCAGAGGTAATTGTGAGTAAATCACTTAATCTTTCCAGTCTCAGTTTATTTGTAAGACGCGGAAGTAATGGATGGTAAGGTTGACGTGATCATTCAATGAGTTAACATTTAGAACTCTGACCTTTGGAATTCGGCTGATACACTATAAGTGCCACCTAAGTGTTTGCTAAATGAAAAGTGTTGCTCCTAATAGGCCAAACACATTTGTGGCAACTGAGACTGTGAGCTTAGATGTCAAAGGCGTGCTTAGGAAATGTGGTCACCTTCAAAGTTACCAGAGGAAGGGGATGGTAAACTTACTTTTTAAAAAATGTCAGTGGTCATTTCTTTTCTGTTGCCAATTGTGAGTTTCTAAGACCCTCTTGAAATATCACAAGGAGAGTAAGACCAGATTAAACTTTGTTTAATAAACATTCTATTAAAGTCTAGTTTGAAACTACCCTAGATGCTCTGCATGACTAGCCAACGTGAAGCTATATTTCTTTATGAGGAGCTGTCAACAAAACTCATTCTGCTCACTCACTAGGAAACTTCCTTGAAAGGTATAATTTATAGCGGGTGGGACTTGCCAGCAGTGGCTCTCGGATCAGGATGCAGAAATGCCATTGAGATGTCTTCTTTTCTTAACCTTGGGCACCATTCTGGCAGCAGAAACTGTTGACTTTTAACCCTATAGAAGAATTGGTAGGGAATGATGCTTTATAAAAATCTTTAGATGCTTTTCCAAACCTCTGGTGATATTTTCAGAAAATGCTCATTTCTTCCACTGCAGAGAGTATGGGTGGTGCTTTCTTTGACTACAGTGATCGAGAGGAGAGTGACACACACAGAAGAGATGGGGGGGAAGGAAGTCTGAGATGTTCAGGAAATGAGATGCACTGGGCTTATTTCAGTCAGCCCACTTTGCAAATATGTGTCACAGAATGCTATAGTACTTAATGAAGGCAATTAAATGTAATTTGAGCACAAATTTCTGCTCTCTCATGGTGACACAGCTTCTGCTAACAATTTAGGTTATCAACATAAAGTGAAGACTAAATTGGTCCTAACTGATGCAATTGAGGAAATGCGATATTACTCAAATGTCAGGTGTCAATAAAAGCCTCAGTTGGACAATATAGTGCCTCTGTGTCAGCTTACATTCACTTAGAAGGCAGGAAGACTTGGAGGAATTTAGAAAAATGTTGGCCTTTGAATGAAAAGTTCTACATGTTCTCAGGAGTTCTAGTCAAGACCAAAATTAAGATTTCCCAAAATGCAATAAACATAGAATTATCTCAATTTTTTTTCCCAGTGAAGCAACTCTTACTTGTTGCACAAGGACCTTACTGATGGCTGCAGTGAGTGGAAAGGGCTTTTCAAAATAGATCTGAAGAACTGTACTTTTTAAAATTTGCACCGGGATAGAACCCAGGGCTTTCACATGAAGCTACACCATAATCCCATTTGTATTTCTTCTTTTGAATCAGGGTCTTGCTGATTTGATCAGGATCAAACTGAAGATCCTTCTACCTCAGGCTTCCAGATTGCTGGGTTTCCAGTGTGTGCCACCTCAGTCAGTTTAAAGAACTGGAGGTTTTATCCAACACTCTGCTGAGTGAGGAGATGGTCTTAGGAACTGAAGAACTCAGGCTCAGCAAAGCTTCCAGTTTTAAAAATGATCTCATTACATTTTGGCTTTCCACCCACGATCATTGGGGTTGGCTTTGGAAACTGTATCAGTGGTCCGATGCCATTTTTCTTAACATTCTGCCTTTGTCTTATTATAGTAGTGGTCACTTATGAGCTTGTTACAGCTATGAAGTGTGTCATTCCTTAAATATTTTCTGGCCGGGTCTCGCTGCCCTCCCTTTCCTCACCTGGCCTCTAAGGAGATCTGAGAGCTTATCATGAGTATGGAAAAATAGAAAAGGAGAGAATAAGAGGATTTCAGGCTGAAAGGAAAGTTATCTGTACAAGGGTTTGCTTTCTAGGGTTGCTAGATTTAGCGAACGAAACACAGAACACCCAATTAAATTTTAATTGTAAGCAAACTATGAGTAATTTTAATATATACACTATCTGGGGCATAATAACACTAAAAATGCATCCATTGTTTATCTGGAATTTAAGTGTAATAGTGGAGCATTTATCCGGCCAATAAAGTAAAATACCTATTTGCTGAGTTAGAGAACTCATTTTAGGGAAAGTGAATTATGTGTTAGGATTTTAGATGATTAAATACCAAGTGGCAATGCTAGTATAACTCAGTACTAGATTTGCTTGCCTAGCAAGCACAAGGCTCAGGGTTCAATCCCTAAGAATCCCCACAAAGTAGCTCGGTAAATTTCTGTGACATAGAACCGCAGTTCACTCTCAGAAACAGCTACCAGAAATGAATGGGACAGACAGTACCCTCAATTTATAGGTACAGCACGCCAGAGAGTACACTGGTACTTGGGCCCAAGGCCAATGCTGTATACATGGTACACCGGATGATACATATGTGGCTTTATTTCCAAAACGACTTTTATATGCTGGTGGAGAAATGTTGCGCGTTACTTTTCATTTTTACGTTCAGTTATAGCACACGGAAATTGCTTTAAAATGACCCAAATTGTAAACTACCAGTTAGCACCTCTTTGTTTAGGAGCACTAGACTCCATCTACTTCCCTCTTGTTACAGCAGCCTGGTCCGGAATTTCAATAGTGTACTTCTGGTTTATTTCCCGGGTGAAGCAGACCTGGTAGTAAAATTACTGAAACTAAACTTGTGCCCCAGGAGAGTGGAGAAGAAAAGACCACTTTTGAGGGAATATAGATAATGAGTTTCAAGGTTATCACACTTTTAACCCAACAGATTTCTTTTTATCTTCTCCTTTTCTGGACTGTAGAAAAAAGAAAGCATTTTCCTATCCCCACAGCAAATCCACATCGATTTTTATGGACTGCAATAGCTCCCTAATTGAGCGTAAATACGAGGGAGATGAGAATGAGTGGAACTTGGCAAACATCAGTGAAATGGCAGACACCTCATAATGACTTTCATCTGAAATGAGAAACTACACGTTATATTCCAAAGTGACCAAATCCCAATTTAGTAATAACTGTAAATGTATGCTGTGGAGAGTCAAGACTTTGATGGGCTCAAAAGTAAACCATCCTTGTTTTAGGAGTGATGACAACGGAGCCAAAGGTTTCCATGGTGACCATTTGCTCTAATTGTGATACATTAGTAGCAACAAGAATTGGATAGCTCAAGTCATTTAGTTAATTAAACACAAACTTGGACTCTGCCAAAAGAATTATGGATGAAATTAGCATCCATGGAGTGCACCTGTCACGTGAATTGCATTAGTCCTGTCAGTTGGTGGGTCTAGGGGGTTGAAATGCTTGTATTTTCCAATCACATTCTTTTTACCTGTATCCTGTTATAGGATGATTTTATAATTCATTTTCAGATTGCATTCTGAAATGAACAATAGCAACGATCAACGAAATATTTTCTCTCTTTTTTTTCTTCTATTCAGACCAGGTAAACCTGTGAAATTTCACCTGGAAGGAGGAGGTAAAGCACAGCAATTCTCTAAAATAATGAAAACACAGTTGGCACGTACACAATGACAGTCTAAAAGTTGGACTTCATAATGGAAAAGCCTGACCTAAGCATAACCATGGCCTCCCAGCTGTTTTTATATCACTGAACTCCTAAGGAATGGGCTTTTTTTTACCAAGAGTAGCAAACACAAAAGAGATCAGATTGAGATCAAGTAGGATGGTGTTGGTAAATTTTGCTTACAAACCTGGGAAAATGCTAACATCTCTTCATCTGAGTTTATATGTCTATTCTCTCCATATTTTCAGGCTTAGGCAGATAAAGTTGTGCTCTCCATTTTTCAGATTAGGAAACTGAGCAGGGGAGAGGTTTTGACTTGGGATTTATTCCATACTCTAATCCTCTTTTGTTTTTTTTTTCTATCACTGGGATTCAACTCAGGATTCAACTTTGCACTGAGCTACATCTCCAGCCATTTCGTAACTTTTATTGAGACAGAGTCTCTCTGAGTCAGTAAGTTGCACCTGTTGGGAATCTCCTGCCTCAGGCTCCCAGAGTGCTGGGATTCTAGCCATTCACCACCACGTGCAGCATGGACCATCTTCTCAAAGACTTGTTATCACACAAGGAAGGTGACTTCTCTTCATACAGTGGTGAATAGCAGTTGTAGGTAGCTTAGGGTAAGGATATGGTGGGGGGGGGTTTCACAGCTCAGCGTACACTGCTCTGCACAGAAGCAGGGATAGAGTGGGAGCCTGCCTTAGCCAGGGTGTCATAAGAGGCAGAACTGCTAGGCAGTTATGGGAGCTCGTGGAGCAGCACTTGTCGGGCCACTGTGGCAGGTAATGGGCTGGACCACGAGGCCCGTGAGGCCGACTGCAACCTGTGTCATTGTTCATTGCCTCTGCCTTGTTTGTGTCTCATGGAGCTCAAGCTATACACATTTTCCCGTGACTCAAGCAGCTGAGGGAAGATCCAGGAAGGATGGGATAGAAGAGAAGGAACCTGGGGACATGAGGATGGAAATGGCAGGTGCTTCACTTCCCCCCTCCAAGCCCATGCAGACTCTCTCTGGTGACCACTTAGTCAAACCATCCTGCAAAGGGAAGCCTAGGAGCTTGGCTTAGCCTAGTCAAGCTGCCACCTTTGGGAGACACTCCATACATGTACTGGCATGCAGCTCAGCATCGAAGTTCATAAGTGGCTACTGAGGAACTGAAAGAGACAAGTATGCAGAACTCTAGAGGGCCAAGTCTGTTCTCAGAGGTAATTTCCTCTACTAGTGTGGTGTGTTTTCACTGATGACTTGAGGGATGAGCCCCCCTCTTCATGTATCTTGCTTTCTGCTACTACGAACAGAATGCTGCAGTAGATTCAAGAAAGGTCTTGAATTCCTTCTACAGAGTTTTGATAAAGGTGAGCCAACCTGATACCAGATCAAAACTCCTCTAAGCAGAATGACCCCAAACTCACACTGTTAGAGTGTATTCCTTGCAGGAATATAGTTTGAGTTTTGGCACCAGTTTGTTCAGCCCAGGAGGGGAGCCTTCTCACTTGGCCAGCTGTGTATGAAGCCATCCATTGATCTAGACACATCTCCTAGTCCTAGTGCACACCTGAGAGATCGAGGTTGGCATGGGAGCTCGGGCCTCAATCCAACAATTGTTGTCTCATCAGGACGACCTGCTTGGCACAAGTGAAACTATTACACAGTAAGAGTGTGGAATGTATGGCAGAATACACCACACAATCCACAAGTCTAAGCAAAAGCTGGCAGTTCATCCCCATGGACAGGAGTGATTCTAGAATAAAAAGAAGGGGAAACCAAGGTACCTCAATGAGCAATGTACAAATTTTCCCAAATAGGATATAGTCCTGCAAGTAAAAACCTTGGTTGGCTGGTTTTGTAGGGAACAGAATAGGGAGAGCTTGTTAATTCCATATGGTGTGCCACATAAGAATCGGGGAGGGGGGGCTAGCTTATCAGAGTGCAGTGAGCACTTTGGCACAAATCACCAAACCCCCTAAAATAGACATAATTTCTATTTGATAAGGTTGTTTTGATAATTAGGTCTAAAACAAACCAAAGTCAGTAGCTTTAAAGATTTCATTCAAACAAAGATGTATGTCTAAGGTAAGAAAATCATGATTGTCATGAAGAAAAAGGAAGGTAGGAGATCATAGTAGGATGATTGGTGTTGGGTTATGAAGCCTTCTCAGAATAGCTGTTTTAGCATGGAGGACTCCAGTGGATATCAGGGTGAAAGAATGAAATGCAACCACAGTGTATCTCTAACTCACTTTAGTGCCTGTATCACTGGAATGAGATCAGCTATGATGTGCCACATTTGAAATGTTGAATCAATGCGTGCAAGCATTCTTTCAAAGAAATAAAATTTGCTAGATGAAGCAGGAATAAGGATAATCTAGAGAGCGATATGAATAATCCAGTGAGCAAGAAGAGGTGACAAAATTCTAGGAAAAAAATTAATACAGTTACTATATTTAAAAATGTTACTGAATTTTGCAGCTAAAAAAACTTTATAAAATATTTTCTCCTTTGATATATGGAAAAACTAAGACCCAGAAGTGGTTTGCTATGGTTTGCCCAATCCCTTATGGTAAACAAACAGGGACAGAAGAGTGTCCACTATCTGCTGAGATTTCTAGAGTCCAGCATTATAGGTTCAGGCTGATGGGACAATCTAAGTAGAAATGTACCATCAGCTTGCTGAAGTTACGGAAAAAGAAATAAGCAGAGAAAAAGATTTGAGTTGCATCAGGTACAAGTACCAAACACCTACAATGAACGTAACCATTATATGTCACAAACATGAAGTGAAACAAATGTATCTAGGTCGGCCATGGAGAACCCTGGCTTTGGATCTCAGGCTCCTGCAAGGAAAGCCGCTGCAAACTGACAAAAACAAGAGACAAGAGAACCTAGGGAGAAAACCGGGTCTCACCTGCTCTGTGCAGCAAACACACCCAGTATTTATTCATTATATGCATGAGAAGCAGACGATGCTTTGGGACACCTGGTGAGACTGGGTATCACAGGCAGGCCTGTGAAAGGGAGGCACTAGCTTATCTTGTTCAGGGGGACAAGTGGGTATTTCAGAAGCAAAGAACTGAGTTGGACTTGAACTTGGCTGGAAGTCAAAAGATTAGGACTTGAGTCTTGGTAGCAGCCATCAGCGGAGAAGCTGTACTCAGCTTCTGCTATCAGACATGCCTGGTTGAGTCACAGAAGGCTTCATTCAGACCTCTAATATAATAACAGCCCAATTATGGTAGAGTCAAGAAGCTTGTGCCACTCCTAGCCTCCTAATGCTGTGCAGGGATATCTGCTAGAAACAACAATAATGAAATGGGAAAAGGCGATCTCAAGACAGGGGAGAGAAGTGGGTAGGAAGAAGGAAAATGAAAAGAATCAAGACGGGATAAGTTCACGGACCTACTTCCTAAGATGAATGTAGATTTCATGTAATGCAAATGTGTACAGTAAAATATAACTAAGTAGAGAAAAGGGTAAGAGAGGGCATTAGGTTAAGAGAGAACAAGGAATGGGCTGAGAAAGGGAGAAGACATCCAGGTTATATGCTGTCCTTAGCCGAGACAGGGAAGTCGAAGGCCTGTTCTGGGGTGCAGTGGAGGTTGTTAGAGACAGCAGTGCTTGTAGGTCTAGAGGGTGGAGTAGAAGAGGGAAAGGCACCCCTTGGCTCGAGCTGCTTTCGTAGACAGGAACTCCTGACCCAAGGCCCCCCAGCTAGGGGCCGGCCCTGCCCTCCCAGGGTCTCACTTTGACACTCGTGAAGTAGTAGTTGGAGAAAGCTGGCCATTCTCCGTGGTAGGAGATAGGAGTTCTGTGGAGTTAGCAAACAAGTTGGATTCTCTAGTATGAAATGTCATAAAAGCAGTTAATCTATCCTTGACCCAAGAGCACTGTCTACTGGCTCTAAAATCATAAGGGTAGGCTTTGTAGCAGGACTGCATTAGTTCGATGGGGCTGCTTTACCAATGTACCACACATGGATTGGCATGAACAATAGAAATTTATTGTCTCACATCTCTAGAGGCCAGAAGATTGAATTCCAGGTGTCAGCAAGGCTAATTTCTTTCAAGAGCTGTAAGAAGCACCTTTTCCATGTCTCTCACCTATTTTCTATGACAGTGGTCAGCATTTCATATGAAGCATTGCTCCAGTAGCTGCCTTCATTTTCATCCAGAGTTCGTTCTTTGTCTATGTCTTTGCCCACTTTTTTTTTTCATTACCAGGGATCAAACTTGGACCCTTGTGCATCCAAGGTTGGTGTGGTACCACTTGAGCTAAATCCCCAGCCCATGCCATTTTTTTTTTTTGAGACAGGGTCTCACTTTGTAGTTCAGGCTGGCCCTGAGCTCACTATGTAGCCCAGGCAAGCCTCGAACTCAGCAATCCTCCTGCCTCTGCCTCCCGAGTGCTGGGATTACAGGCATGCCATGCCATTTTTTTATAAGGACAATATCCATATTTCCTCAGCAGCCCACCCTATTGACTTGACCTGAACTAATACACATACAGTGAGATCACATTCTGCAGAGACAATTATTAAAGTTTTAACACACGAATTCAAGAACATAATTTAACCCACAAGAAAGACCAAATACTTTGTCCTGTCAAGATCTAACAGCCCAAATCCCAAAGCCTATATAAATACAACCATTTATTTTCCAGAGATAATAATAATTGTGCTTTTGTGGGCCAACTTATAAAGACGGAGCGTTGAATAGAAGGTCCTTGTACCACAGTCCCACCTCAACTTCATAGGGTACTGAGCTTTACGAAGTCTTTAAGACTCAGTTTCCTGGTCTGTATTTGGCAATTTATCCTTCTAAATCATAGCGTTTTAATTCAACCCTAGTAATATGCAAAGAGAAATTGGAAGAGCCTTCAACTCCAGTAAAATGCAAAGAGAAATTGGAAGATCCTATCTTTTTATCAGTTTATGAATACAAAAACAAAAAAACACATCTTTTTTACTTTTCCTCTTATTGATCAACACCTGTTGGAGATCAAGCACACACCTCAGGTGGCAGATTTGTTTCAGAGATGTTACCCGGAGTACAAATTAACACTCCAGCTTTTTGTGGATGTACAGCAGAGATCACATCCCCTGGTTTCAGTGTTCTTGTCAGCTTATTAGGTGTTTTAGCAAATGATGGTTCTCTATTGGGAGAATAGCATTTTGTATTCACAAAGACAATGAGAAATTTTCCTCTAGGTGCAGAAAGGTCGGCAACACAGTCATTTATTCTCACAGTATGAAAACTACAAGCCTTAAACTAGACAAAGGTGAAAGCTTATTGCTGGAAAATACTGAAAGCTGACTGCTGAAGTGCACATTTTACACTTTTTGGTTTGCTAGGACTGCTTTAACAAACTACCAGAGGCTGGGTAAATTAGGCAGCATGTTTATTTTCTTACATGTCTGAAGGTGGAGACCAATGTGTTGCCCGGACGAGACTCCTCTGTGTGTGGCCTATGGACAGCCACCTTTCCCACTGTGTGTGTGTGCCCATGTCCAAATGTCTTATCAGGCTGCCAGTCATAATGGATGAGAGCACACACTAATAAGCATATTTTAAATTAGCTAACTTTTTTATAGTAGGAAAATTTTATTGAGAGAAAAGCTTCTGCCTAAGAGAGGCAGAACGGGGAACCCAAAAAGGTGGGTGACCCCTAAATTAATTATCTTTTTAAAGGTGACTATAAAGTCACATTCTGACTATATATGTGAGGTCCTAGCACTTAGGACTTCAAGCATGGGTTTTGAGGTATACAGTTCAGCCCATGACTCTTTATTTTCTGCCTATGTGTTACAGCTTGTGTTCACATTTTACCTCCAAATTCTCATGTGTTTGTAGGTGGGACTTTTCATAGGTGGCTGAATCTAGAGTATGCAATGCTGGGATTATACATTGCTGGGGTGAAGGGTGTGTGAATCCTGAAATTGTCCACTGATTGGTTTGGCATAGTTCTGCAAATGGAGAATGGGAAAGCCCTGAGTTGTGAGTGTTATGCTCTCTAAGAGTGGGCAGCCTCATAGAATGTAAGAGATAGAAAGTAGGCTGGTGACATCTCTTGGTTCTTTTGCTCCCTCTGTCTTCCAAGCCACAAACTATTTTTTCTCTGCTACGATGCTCCCCTGCCTCGGAGACAGCCAATTAGGGAGTGAAACTTTCACAAACTACAAACCAAAATAAACCTTACCTCATTTAACTTCAGGTGTTGGGCACCTTGTCTCAACAAGAAAAGTAGCTAAGACAGTGCACATTCTGCAAATTGTATTCATCATTGTGCTTTCCAATCCCCAGAATTTCTACAAAACTCAAGACAGTTTTTCCTGGAAATATCAAGATATTTAGGGATATCTTTCTCTTAAAATGGGAGTCATGCATACTTCAATGATATAACAGTTATCACCTTGTTGATTCAACATACTTTTCCTGAGGACATAGTTTGTGTCCAGGATGGGAGATACAGCAGCCATGTCCCCAGGTAATACTTGTTTGAGTCTCCAGTGTAATTCACAGCTTGTCCAGATAATGACTTACCAAGAACAAGATTTTTTCTTCTTTATGTCTGTATACTCTTTATCTCTAAATCTTTATCTCTGTTTCTATCTGGCATTTAGTACTTATTACAAATTGATTCTCTGCCTTTTTGAAGTTACACTGTTAAAAACCTTTGTGTGGCCGGGCGTGGTGGCTCACACCTCTAATCCCAGCACTCGGGAGGCAGAGACAGGAGGATTGCTGAGTTCGAGGCTTGCCTGGGCTCCATAGTGAGCTCAGAGCCAGCCTGAACTACAAAGTGAGACACTGTCTCAAAAAAAAAAAAAAAAAACCTTTGTGTGCCTATAATCCCAGCAATGAAGAAGCTAAGGCAGGAGAACTGAAATTTAGTCCTGCCTGGCCAGTTTAGCAAGATCTTGTCTCAAAATAAAAAGGTAGCTTACTTCTGGATTTCATCCCCAGCACTAAAACAGAAAAACAACAACAACAAAGTCTCTTTCAAATACAAATAGTTCAATGTGTGATGATAAAGAAAATATATAGTAGGAGTCTCTCAGTAAAATATAGTAGGCACGGTACTACATTGCCAATAATTTCATTTGCCTTAGTTTCTTCCACTGTAAAAGAATGTGATATGGGTTGGAAATCTCTGAGCACCTCCAATTCAGTATTTTTCTTGGAAAATGAGGTTTTCAGAACTAGAGAAATCATTTGAGAGTGGAAGGAAGGGCTTCGGGCCACCGGAAAGATGCGAGGTGCCAGAAATCCTAGTGTGTTCCCAGCATATGGCCCTGGTTCCAGCTGCCCTGGTGGTGTTTGACCCCAAATTGGTTTGGCCCCAGGAACACGCAGAGGCCATCTCATACTATGCAGTGACTACTCAGATATGTATCATCACTGATGCCCTGGCATTCTTGGTATGTTTAACCTGTACTACCATCTAGTTTAGAGAACAGATGAGGATATGTACTCCATAACTCCACCCACCTTATCCCTAAACCTTGTCATTATGTGCAAATGACAGGATGCTTCTAGTAGGGTAACAAGTAGCATTTATAGAAGTTCTGGTAAGAAAGCAGATAACCGGATTATTAGAACTGAAGAAGAAGGGGTATGGGGACAGCTGTTGTGATCATTTAATGTGGGGTTTGAAACATGACAAGCTGTGCAAGAAACTAATGTTGTACATGAAATTTATTATAATACACAATAGTTTATGACCAAAGCAAAGAATTACATGTGTCATGGTTAGTTTTAGGCTGCTGTAACACAGTGTCACAGTCTAGGTAGTTTAAACAACAGAGATTTATTTCCTCTCAGTTTTGGAGGTTAAGAGTTCGAGATAAAGTGCAGGCTGGAATTGCGCTTTATGAAGTCTGTTTGCCTGACTTGCAAACATCTGCTTTCTTACTATGTCCTTATCTGACCTTCCTTCTGTGCACTGTGGAAAAAAAAAAGATCCTCACTGGTGTTCCCTCCTCTACTTCATGGACACAAGCTGTATTAAATTAAAACCCTACCCTAATCTCCTCTTACATTCTATATTACACCCTTAAAGGCCCTTTCTCCAGTTACATCTTCATTGGGGATTAGAGCTTTAGGAAATGTATTTGAGGGTGGAAAGCTCATTTTGTTCTACAACAAGTTGGTGCACAATTTTATGTATGACATTATGCCAAGTATCATCTGGACCAGGTAACTACAGCTTGTCATCTAGACTTGAAAACAGTATCTTAAAAGCCAGCAAAATTCTGAAAATATAACTGAGTTTCTTAGTTCTGTCTCAAAGAAGCAGAAGTCATTTTATATTCCAATTTTTTCCTCCCTCTCAGACTAGTACATTTTAAAATAGATTCAAAACCCAGGAAATTAGTACCTTCAATTTAGTCCCAGAACAGATAGCTAATAAGTAGAGAAAATTAAATTTTTCAGCCAGCTCACTTTCGTGTTTTGTAACACATACCACTTTGGAGTAGTTTAATTTGAATTAATCATTAGACACTCTTCAGAGTTAGAAATGAGGTGATATTTAAAGCAAGTACATTGTTAGTATAATCTGACACCTAAAATTTAGCCTGAGGCACATAGCTATACATAAGCTTGGCACTCTTTTTTTTTTTTAAATAAAAAACTTCAGATGATAAGGATGATTTCCAATCTCAAGTATAAGTAATTTGGGGGAGGGTGACTTCAGAAAGTAAGTCTTTTTAGGAGCACAAATTACAGGATGGAGGAATAAGACTGTTCACATCTTTTATCAAACCCACAAATCTTCCCAAAAATGCCTAAACAAACACAAGATAGGATGACAAGATAATCGTACCAGTTGACCCAGTAATATTCACACCTAGAGAAGATTGTGCAAACTTTCAAATGACTGTTTCTGTTCATTCGGGTGTCAGTGGTGACCTGAGACTCTGCTTAGCTGACTGCCAGGTGTAATTTCATGCTCATCTGACAGGTGAAAGGAAATGAGGTCCATTCAGGAGAAAGGGACCACTGCTTTTCTCAGATGTCTTCTCTGTTCCTTCTCTCAGGGCTTTTGGAAAAATCTGGGAAGATAGGTTTGCACAATTCATCCTGGGGTGGATTCATCCTCCCTCATTTTCCAGTGGGAACCTTCATATGCTAAGTCATGCCAAGCAGTCTCTTTTTCTCAGCAGTAGTTAACCATATAACACATTTCCCCAAATCATAGATGAATGGGCAATTGGAAGAAAACTTAACTCTGGTGGTAATGACAGCTTCAACACTACTTGGCTTTCAAAAGCATTTGATGTATGCCACATAGGTTTTAATTTCTCTTTGATCATCTTTTTTATTGCCAAATGTCTAAACCAGAAGGTAAGGAAGGAATTCCCTCTTCCATTGGTGTGACTTCTCTGGAAATGCCAAATATAATCATCACTGCATCCCTTGGCTATGTTGAAAGGGGATTACTGTGAAGCTGGTATTTCAGTCCCTTTGCATCTGTGCTGTTTCACAACAGGCTGTTTACCACATTCTGGTCACTGGATCAGAAACCATTTGTCTTTTTAACTCTGGGAACCAGACAGCAGGATTGCAAATAGCCCCTCCAATGACATACTGTATCTTCACACCATTTGGGGTGCAGTTGGCCAGTTGGTGCCTTCCTTCTGTGGTTTCTCTCTACACCCTGTGACCTTCATTTTGGAGAAAGTTGTTTTCCTTATAAAAATATTTACTTTGTATAAGACATCTATGCCAGAGAGATGCCTGGAGTCTCAGGTGGAAGTAGCTTGACAATGTGGAACATCAGGACAGTGCAGCGATGGATACTTCTTTCAGTGAAGACTAGCATGATGGACTAGAGTACTCATGGTGGAAACTGAGCCCTCTAAGACTTTTCAATGCTAAGGACTTCATCCGTTTTTAAAAAATCTCCTTTATATAATTCAGTCACTCATTTAAGAGAGTTCTTACTATATACTGGGTCCAAGACGTTTGAAGAAGCCAGAGAGAGAACAGTGTTTATAAAGTTTCCAGTATGATAGTGGTGGTAGGCCAGGCCCTCTCAGTTTGGGCAGTGTTGTCATTTTCCATCAGGTACCATAATTCTTGCTTGGTGAGGAATGGAGGACAAAAATTATGCTGTGCATTATAGAATATTTAGCAGCATCTCTAATGCTACCCATTAGAGGTAACTGGCACTTCCTTTTCCTTTGTAACAATTAAAGATATTTCCAGAGTCTGCCAAATATTCCCTGGGATGGACCTAGGAGAAAAATTGCCTTTGACTGAGCTGTGGTAAATTATAGGGAAATTAACAGTTACAAAATGTACGTGGCACTAGTTAGGAGAAAATCAGAGGATTGGTTTAATTTACATCAGGGGGTTAGAAATGGTCTGTTTAAAGAGATTTTATTTAAAGTGACAAGATAACTGAAAGCAGAGGTGTTTCAGAGTAAAGCACAGTGCTCAGACCTTGCAGGAAGACAGAGTGTTCTCCACTGAAGGACTTAGAGCAGGTCTACCAAGTGGACACAGGTGCTAAAGGCCGTTTCATTCAGGGATTCTGAGAGAAGTATCGTATATAACTTGCCTTATGTTTTAAGAACAACTTTTCCTCACATAATGGAGAGAACATATCAGGAGGGATAGAATGCAGTGAGGATGAGTAGTTACAGTTACTTTCAGTCTGTCATGTAAACAGCACTTGGCACATTTGACTTATGCTAGGTATTTTAGAGGTAATTGAGGACTCAATGAATGCCATAAAGAAAGGGAGACTGATATGCTGCAAAACCCATTCATATACACTGTCTCAGTTTGTTTTCTACTGCTGTAATAAAATCCATGAAGCTGAGTGTTAGAGTTTAGGCTCTGGTGAGGGCCTTCTTGTCTGTGTTACCACATGACAGGGAATGTCATTGCAGGATTGGGGGCAAAAGGAAGAGACTACAGGGTGAAACAGGACGCGCAAGAGAGGGTCATGGTCTAGACTTGGCTTTATGACAACTTGTTGTCATTAAAAGTATCAAAGGTTCTGTGAGAACTACTTTAATCCTTAATGGAGGCAGTGCATTGAGTGATCTAAACCCCTTCCCCTAGAGCCCACTTAGTATGGTTCTACTGCCTTGCAGCATGGCCACAATAGGGACCAAGCTTGCCAGCCCATGAAACTGTTAGAGCCATTCTCTTTATGAAAACCATACCAAAGGCCTTATGGGGAAATTGATCCAATTCTCATCCAGTTCTGTTTGGGACCAGTTTGTGTACCAAGATACCACTGATGATAGCCACAAAACTCTCAAAACATACTTATGGATGTGATTTTTAAGTCATTATCATCAAGAACAATACTGTGAACTTCCCACACCTAAATACTGCCTTTCTTTTCTTCTAAGTATTTTCCAAATCCAACTGCTTCCATGGCTACCCTCACCCTGTCTTCTTCAGCTTGGATTTGTCACTTATCATCTGCAGTATTTATTGACAGCTAATCTTGGGATTTATAGAATGATGCTAAGTAGCAGAAGAGAAAAGTCATTTTGATATAAATAAAATGGAATTTTGCCCCAATTAATAAACCAGAGAGGTAGAATCAACTTAATTACATCCCACTAAATTGGGCTCTTGCTTAATTAGCAGTGTCCTAGCCCTTGACCTTGAAGTATTCATGTAACAGTAGACATTGCTAGCTGCTTAAGAGAAAATGTGCCAATGTGCCTGATGTGTTATGCTTTCCTTTTGTTCACAAAGATGCTACTATTTATTTAGCCTTCAGAAAAGCACAGACTTCATTTCATCTGAAATAGAAATCACATACATGGAAATAACTACATTGTGCTTGTTTAGAACCTAGTATTTTACCCAAGTGTCTATTTCCTCCTTCTTCCCTTCTCTCCTTTATAGAGTTAAATCTGGATGACTTGGCTGATAAAATAAGTCATGCAAAAGAAGCCATAGTTCAAAACTGGTAACTAACCCTAGCTTGCGCTTTATGAACCAAGCTTATCTGTCTGCCTCCAAAATGACTTACTAATCAGATTGTCCCAATCTCATTCTTTCCTAGATCAGTATGGAAACTGTTCTTACATATGAAAAAAATACTGACATTTACCATTAAATACATTTTCAGATTTTCAGTCAGGTTGGCAATGATTGTGATTCACTTTTGTTCTTTTTTTTCCAAGCACAAAATTCTACACACCTTTCAGAATGATTCATACTGTGGCCAGATTCTGAATACTGTATCTAGAAACACACTCAAAAAACATAACTTCATGACACCTGCGAAACCTATTCTTGCATACCTGGAGGTGTACACATACCGGCACTGGACAATCATGGCTCTAAGTGGATATTGAGCTCTTGAAGTGACACTGGTGAGAGAAAGGAGGAAGATCTTGGACTTCAGTCAATTTCAATGGCACATGTGATCAGTGACTCCCATCTCAGGAAGAAAAAACATAGATAGTTTCCTAGAGTAAAAGGGAAAGCAGCCAGGAACTGGTAATTCCCAAAGTGACAACTGGCAGTGAGTAGATGAACTTCAAAGTCCTGAAAAATAGGCTCGGGAGATAAATATAGATTAAATCTCCTTTGTGACTAAGGAAGGCCTGGACTGAAGTCAAGCCAAACTTGAAAGATATTAAACATTATATCCATTTTGCCAAGAACTTGGAGGCATGGGGCTGTTATACCAGCCTAACTTTAATAAAATGACATCTTTAATTAACTTTTTAAGATGATATTGTCACTACTGTTTAAAATGAAATTCATTACTTCCCCCATGAACAGCTAGAGTGCTTTGCTGCTTTTACACATGGCCTCTTCCATAGATAATTATGTCTATCTTTGCTGAGAGTTGTTCCCTCTGATCTAAGGTTCAGAGTTTCTATCTCATGCCATCCTGATCCAGGGCAAACTTCTTACAAATCTATACAAGGTAAGTACACTTGCCAGAAAAAGTCTATTTATCTTATTGGTTACTTTGAAAGTATTCTCTGTCAAACAAGTATATCTGAGAACAAGGACTTGCTTAAAATAGGTTTATGGCAAATTCTACCTATAGCCTAAGAATTTTTCCCCTTACTGAGTACATTGGCACATTATAAGTATACATCGTGATCCTGCTCCTCACTGAAAATTTGTATCTGTACATGATATATCATTTTTTTTTTTTTTCTGTTTGGAGACAGGGTCTCGCGTTGTAGTTCAGGCTGGCCCTGAGCTCACTATGGTGCCCAGGCAAGCCGCTGCGAACTCAGCAATCCTCCTGTCTCTGCCTCCCGAGTGCTGGGATCACAGGCGTGAGCCACCACGTCCGGCATTGTGGTATGCGCTATTGATTGTTGGTGGGCATGTCTCCACGCCCAGAATTATATGTGGTTACCGGGGATCTAACTCGGGTCCTTGAGCTTGCAAAGCAGGCACCGGAACCACTGAGCTAACCCTCCGGCCCCTACTTGATATATCTTATTTTTCCCATCCTCTTGCCTTCCCTACCCTCCCCTACCCACTATGTATATAAACTTTGTTTTCATCTTTTCCTTTTTACTGTCAGTTTTTCTCCCCCCTCCTTTGAACATTTTTCCTATACCTATCATACATTTTAAGAACTCATTTACACTTTCAGTTTCTCATACTAGAGAAATGATATCGTATTTATACATCTGTGTCCTATTTATTTCACTTATGAGTATGTCCTCAAGGTTTATCCATTTTAGTATAAATGACTTAAACTTATCATTCTTGATGCCTAATCCTTCCTTTTTACAAAGTACCACATCTTCTTTATTCAGTTTCCATTGATGGGCGTTTGGGTTGTTTCCAAGATTTAGCTATGAAAAGAACTGCTGCCACAAACACAGGTGCATACATATTGCTGTGGTATAATGCTTTTAATTCTTCCATGTATGCACCCAGCAGGAAAATAATAGGGTCAAATGGAACCTCTAATCCTAGTTTTTTGAGAATCTCCATAGTGCTCATACTAGTCTACATCCCCACCAGCACAGGACAAGGGTTTCTTTCTCCTCACAGTTTCACCAGCATTTCTTATTGGCTGATTTCGTGATAGCATAGGTTAATCATGTTGATACATGCTTAACTTCTATCTGAGTAGCATCCTCTCCACTAAGTCATATGAATCCAATTTTTTGTAACATTTTTACCCCACTTCACAGGCCACGGCCCATTCCTCATTCATGGCAAGTTAATGGAGTACACAGATTACTGCCTTTTGTCTTTCTTCATCATGAGGCTAGCTAAATACAGACAAGGACTCTTCTGTTCATCTTTGTTTTTCTGCTCCTCTAGTAATGCCTGGATAAACAACAAATATTTAAAGAATTAGTACTTGTTAGTTCTAAAATTTATAGAAACAACTGGTTGAAAATATGATGGATAAATTCTAGAGATTAAGCAAGACTCCATCTACACTAGGATAGAAACTGTAAAAATCAAGTATGAAGGTAATTACAAATCTTAAGGAGTTTTATGTCTAAAAAGTATGCAGCAGGCCCCTGAAATTAAAGACAAATGTCCTCATACTCTAAAGACTCCCCTAATCACAGACAACGTTTTAGTGTAAAAGCTTTCTCGTGAAGCAGGTATGTGCATATATATGCAGAGAACCCGAGATTACTCCTGATGGTGAGTGCAGGGCAATCAGCTCAGCTCACGTGCTGACTGGTCGTTTTCAAACTCTCAGGCCCTGAGGCTCAACACCATACAGTGGCAAGATGACAAGCCTGCCTTATGATGAAACTTGTGCAGGCTACTAGCAAATTAGAAAAGCATCAAGCATTTTATCTACTAAAACCAATGGTGTCTATAAGATTCAGTAATTCTTTGAAGAGAATAAGTTCGTGGATCCTTCTCCTTAGTTATAGAAGTATCTTTTGACTGAGTGGTTGAGGTTTGACAATGTTGCAAATGATCTGAGGCACCTCAAACTCTTACCCCATGTTTTCCAAAAGGCATTTAAAAATGTTTAGAAGAAATAAATGATGTAGCAGTAAGAAAGAAGAATATTTGCAGACAGGTTTCCCCCAAACAAGAAGACTCAGACTCCTAAAAGAACTGTTAGAAGATTATTTGATTGAAATGTTACTGTGCAAAAATAATTGATTGCAGTAAGTCAGTTTTTTAATCAAGAACATGTGCTTTTCCTTTGCTGAGTAACCCTTCCTGAGAACAGCAGTTCCAAAGTGTCAGGCACCACCCTCAATTACAAAATCAGTCAAACGTGAAGGCTTTGTAATGTTCCAAGAGAAATTAATGGAAAAATACATTTTGGTTTAAAGAAATTCTTCCCAACAGGGCTTCTTACAAGCCCTATCAGCTCTTGGACGAAGAGGAGGCCTCTCTGTTTGAAATGTGTCTTGAAGTTATTTGACACAGACACCCCTGACTGGAGATAGTGACAAGGCTGATCAGCCTGAGCAATAGGCTACCATGTCACTGCAGCATGTGAACCTGATGCAGAAGTGACAGCAACAGTGAGGGTAGCATAACCGTGCAGCTCAGAGCCACAGACTGGCAGGCTGTGTTTCTGAGAAGCTCTCATGGGATCCCCCACCGAGCCCCACCTTTTCATGGGTGGCAATCACAGAACCTGATCTGACAACCCCAACATCACCATTATCAACTCACAGGATACACTGGGCCACCTCAGAGACCCCATACTGAGGTCTGCATGTACTGAGCAGCCCTTGAGCAAAGTGTCATCACTTCTAAGTGAGCACCTGGGTAAGATAAAGGAGAAAGAAAATCCCACGAAAATGTATTCCATGATGAATTCCACAGTTACTTCTTGCTCATTTATTTCCATCCTTTCTTACTCTAACAGACCCACACAGCTTTGGGGGAGGGGGGGCCAAGTTCAAGAATCACAAATTAATCCTTGTGAAGATTAATCTGCCTTAGAAATGTCCTGGGATCACACTCAATGAAGAAAGAGGTAGAGGCACCATAAAATACAGGGACTGCTCCATTCTGCAGTGTTGCTCTATGATTTGCAGTTCATAATGCATTTTGACACCAATTAATTTAGTTGATACTCAGAGTAAATCTCTGAGGTAGACGTCATTATCTTTTTGTTTCAGAGAGAAAGCTGAAGCTCATATTGTAAAAAATTGCCCAAGGCTCAACTTGAGGATGACAGATATGCGATGTCTACTCTGTCCTCCAGATTCCTGCTGGCACACTCACACCACCTCAGTTCAGTGGTCTCTCCTACCGCGGTCACCTGTTCTTTCTGGGCCAAAACTGGACCTATCACTTGGATGTCTCAATTTTTGTGGTTGTCATGCCCTTACCTCTGAGTTTTGACTGTTTTTCTAACCAACATGGAAGACCATTTCAGGGTGTGCATTTGAGAATTTGTATTCCTTGGAGAAGTTTGAAAACCAAGTTGTCCTAATAGCAAGAAGAAATACAGCAGAAAAGAGACAATGAGGGAACAACGTTGTGACTATCATTTGCTTCCTGAGTGTGTTTTATCAGCCAGTCAGACAAAATCAAGTAGAAAGAAAGTGCATGATTTGGTAGAATCTCTCAGTGCTTCTGATGTGAGCTTTTCAGCCTTGCCAACTGTAGACAATGTGTCCAAAATATGCTTACTATCGTTCAGTGGATTTTCTCTAATGTAGAGTGTCTAACACTCCTGCAAACCTATTTCTTCCTCCGTGTTTCTAACTTGCTGATCCCTCATGCCAACCATCCCTAAAACTCTTGACCTCTGTCTCCCTTCCCTCCTCCATCCAGACAACTGAAAGACAATCTCTACGCAGTGTTTATTAAAGACGTGCTTTATTCCTCTTCTGTAGCTCTCATGCATCAAATCTGAATTAATTTCACTAGTTTAGGAACTCTAGCAGCTTCTTAGTTTATTTCTGTTGATCCCTTCTCTCCAAGTGCTTGTCTGTAGGATAAAAGAAAACAAATGATCCTTGTTAGCTAGGAGGGGTCCCAGGAGGCAGGGGGTCATGTTGTCCCTCAGTCCAGAACTTTTCATGGATAAGTAGTGTGAGAATTGCTCAGTCATTTAGTGGCCACATATCTCAGGTGGCTCTGTGACTTTAAAATGGCCAATTGGAGCTCAGCCTCTCTGAATCAGTTACTCAGCATGTACAGTTTAAAGGAAACTGACATTTAAAGAAAAAAATGGTTATTTTTACATTCCTCCAAACTGGAACCCAACTGTGTATGGAGGGGCTAAAATTCAACCCCTGAATGTATTGTATCCCATGTTGCTTCCAAAATGCTCTTCTTGGCTAGTCCTTTTATAAATTTCTTTCAGTATGACAGATCATCCTAACTCCGTTGGTCTCTGTCCCTTGCTAGCTGCCTAGTCATAAGATAGTTAAATTGCCTCTTACCATAGTGTGTCTATACTATGGTGAAGTCATGAAATGAATGTCTTAGGTGTACATGGGATACATTTTAACAGCTGTGTATACTCATGTAAATATCACTCATATCGAGACAGATTTTTGCAAAGTTCATTTCTGGTGTTTTCTGATTATTATTATTCTGAGTGATTATTTCATTAGCATATTCTTTGCCTCATCAGTGGTTTCGCACGAATCCCAAAGGATATACTCTCTGTGTCTAGGTTCTTTTATTCTATTTTTAAAATAATTTAGTCACATCATTAGGTATATGTAGTTCTGAGCTCCTGTAGTACTTTGTTGCTGTGTCTTATAAAAAATCATTTCCTCCCTTCATTTTTTTCCCCATTTCTCCTCCCAAATACGTTCCTATGAGCAGAGTTTGTAACCAGTTTATCTTTGACTACCACAGCACCCCTTGCAAGGTTGTATATATGTTTAATGTTCAACACACATTTGTTGGACTAAAATGAGGAGGTGATTATTTTTGTTGAGTTACCGGATGATAGCTGGGACAGTCAAATGTGAGCAGAAAGCATGTTAGTTTCAGACTACTTGCCCTGAGCCAAGTATTTGGTAGACCTGAGGGTTTGGGAGGAGTGACATATGGAGGAAAGCAGAGCAATATCTAAAGCACTGTACTATGTTCCATGAAAGTTTATAGCAAAAGTCCAGTGCCTTGGATAGTGACATTTTGCACTTTGACAGGACCATATGCCTGAAAAAGCTCACCATGCCCTGAATTCAGTAGAGTTTTTGACCACAAATTTCAAACTAATGTGAAAAATCCTACTTGTTCTTGAAAAATGATGGACTATGATGAAAGCTGAAAAACTCAAAGTTTGGGTGTCAGGCATATATTTAGAAGGAAGAGATATTCAACTTGCCCTTTAAGTTTGTGTATAAAGTGAATATAAAGAGAGACAAAGAGATTATAGTTAGAAATACCTAGAGTTTGGCATTTTCAACTTAAAATCTTAGAACTAAGTGGCAATCTACTCAGGTGGAAAACTGGGAAACTTATGGGTATTATGTTATCTGTTTTAAGGAAAAAGGGCATATTGTTTTGTCTCTACAGCTGAAGTCAGAGCTATATGACGTAATGTGAAGGAAGACCTTTCAGGTTCAACCACGCCATGACAAAGACTACTAGCAGATCTGTCTATATCTAACAACCTCCCTGTCCATTCATGAGCCACAGCAGAGGAGTCATATTTATAGAGCAACTATTTAAGAGTAAGGTGTTAGTGCCTCTGAAATAATAAGGAAGAAAGATTCCATTTCACTACATTCGTGTAGTAACTGTCAAGATTGTGGTTGAGTCAATCTAAAATAAATAAATTGCTCAATCATTAACCAGTTTAGTTAGTGAAAGGCTAAATTTTCATAGTGACTATACATGAAGCAGTAAACTCAATTCCTTCCTGTTTTTTTTTGTTAAAGTTATTTGACGCTAGAACTTTCTGTAATGTGTTATTTCTGTGGTGTTACTTTCTGATCTTTTACCATTATAGAAATAAGTCTTCAATAATTTGACTGTGAAAGCAATTAACTGTTGGAACTCCAAAAGACAAAAAGAATAGTATAATAAGAAAAACTATTGAATAATATTTGAAATTTTGAATAGATTCTGGGTTAGGCCCATATTTATGTGTTATAAAAACTAATAAAACAAGTAAAGAACACACAAAATTATTAGAAGCACTTATAGCAGAGTATTATCTGATCTTGCTGCAAAGCAGGGACTTTTTAGAACAGTGTTTTTTTGTCCTGACTGTACATTAGAATCATCTGAGAAGAGTTTCAAGATCTCAATTCCTATGTAGGACAACATGGACTTGTGTGGGAGGACAAGGGCAAAATCCAAGCACTGGTAGTTTTCATAATTTCCTCAGTGATTCCCACATGCAAACAATATTAGGAGTCATTGAATTACTGCTCTTAAAGCAAAAGAAGAAGTATTAATGCCCTAAGCTTTGATAATATACCAACAGGACAAAAACTTAGTAAGTCCCATTAAAAATAAGCTGTTTGTGTCCTTAGAACTTAAATAATTTTACAAATCTACAGTCTTATGGTTCAGTAAGAATCTATATCCCGAGCATACTTCTGGGAAGTTCTAAACTTAACTGATCCAGGAATGAGTTTTGAAGAATAAATATATAGTCAGCTTTTCAAAAATTGAGAAAGTACAAGAGTTGTTGTTCATCTGAGTTTCCTAAAACAAAAAGAGATACAAAACATTTAAACATGGGAATCTGTGCACACTTTTGACCAAGAACACATATTCAACTCTTCTCTGTCTCCTGCAAATTAGTGGTATATCCAAGGGGTAAAATTTGAGTAATTGCCTACTTTTACAATATACTATCTATAAAATGAAATCCTTCAGGTGTATTTAGAAAATAAGCTACTAATCAAGAAAGCTGTTAAGTCTGAAGCAATTTAAATAAGTGTGAGCAACTAGTGGTCACTACCTAAGAAACAGGCCCAAACAGCTATATTTATATGTGAGTTCCATGGCAGAGGGCATAGAATGCTGTCCGTGCCCAAATACTTCATGATTCAAATTGACTGATGAATAACCAAGGAGACTCCAGGTCTCCAGCTTACTCAGGCTGGTGTTGCTTGCATTTTGTCACAGACTATAGGTTTCTTGGTTGGTTGCATTTTCTGGTTTTGTTTTGTTCTTCTGAGCAAAAATCTTAATAACTCACAAATTTATCAGGCTGGGCTCAAATTGTGATTATCTTGCCTCAGTGTTTCATAAAGCAGCATTCCAGGGAGGCCCATCCTCTAAGAAGGGTTTTGAGCACTTGGCACACTGCATGATTATTCAGAATACAGATTTTTACATATAATATCTGGGGCTCAAGGACCCAAATCAAATCTTTCTGATCGAGATCGATTACCAGGGAAACAGGTAGACTTGGTAGTGGAGCTCTGGCTGCAATTTCTGCTTCTGTCATTTCTTGGTTGCCAACTCCAGAGAGCATAATAAAAACAGAGAAAGATTGGGTGAAAGAGCACAGGGGAAATCTGGTCAATTTAAATACTGATGCATTATTTAAACAAATCATTTCCACCCAGTCCTAGAAGACGATTGGCTCAGCTTCGAGGTTTTAAAGAGAAATTGAAAATTAGGGTATTGGGCAGGTGTGGTGGCTCATTCCTATAATCCCAGCACTCAGGGGCCAGAGGCAGGAGGATTGCACTGAGTTTGAGGCTACCCTGGGCTACATAGTGAGCTCAGGGCCAGCCTGAACTACAAAGCAAGACCCTGTCTCAAAAAAATGAAAAACTAAATAAAGAAAAAAGAAAATTAGAGCACTGTATGGAAATGGGCGACTTTATTAGTAATTCATGCAAACTTTTTAGAAAACATGGTGCCTGCTATTCTATAGATCAGAAGTTGTCCAATCACTGTCAGGCTATGAACTCTATCTTAAAATTGTGCAGGCTTTCTTCCTCCTTTTAAACTGTTAAATGAGGCTAATCACATGCGGGATTTCATAGGAAGGGTCAGAAATAATGTAAGTGAAAGCACTTTATAAATCATCATGCATCAGCATAAGATTATTAATACTATTATCATCATAATCACTGTGCTACAGTGCTCAAGTGTTTTACATGGTGAAGGAGAAAGAAGAATTTCTTTTAAAGATCCAATAATAGATGCAATATATCCCCTCCTTTATCATCTGAATAGATATCTAGCTAAGGGCTCAGTCTCTGCTATGGTCCTGAGTTTGCACATCTGGTGTTGAAGAGCAGATTTCCAGATTGCATACAGCATCAATGCCTCTTGTCCAAGCTCTAAAGTAAAGATAACGCAAAAAAGAATGGAGATGAAGCTGGAGATGCGTATGAACTTGTTTCTATGACAACAGATCTTCTGATAATATAATTTGCAGGAAGTTTTAATTGCATAGAACCAAACCTTCAGTTACCCACTGACTATATTTGATATATAAGATGTCAGAGAGTAACACGCTTTTTCTTCATTCCTTCTGTCAAGTTATCTAAATAATTCAATTCCCTTCCAGACAAGTTCCTCACATATTAAAAGATACAGAAACTGAGAAACAATGTTTTATTCTAAGTCTTTATTCTTCTCCATGCCCTACATGGTAACCCCATACAACTCTTTTGCCATTAAAAGGGTAATCAGGCCTGGGCACAGTGCAGAAGGGAGTAAGAGTATGGACTATTATTGTGATATTTTTCCATGGAAAGCTTTGGCATTTAATTTATCTGGATTTATATAGCTAGTTTTTTAGGTCCACGTTATGTAGAAAACTTCCCCTAAGACTTGGTTCACCATTAGTCTTTATAATTTTCTTGGTTCATACAGGGAACTACTTTATCGTCTCTGACAAGTTTGCTGAACTAAAGTCCACCTTCTTAACCCCACCATCCTGGACTCTCCTTGCTCATTTTTGCCCAGATGGGTCTCGTATAGCTATTGCTACACAGAAAGAATAACTCAGACTCCACCTCAAAAAAAAAAAAAAACACCTAGTTCCCTATACTCTTATACTCTTACATAAACTGGGAAAGAGGAAGCAAAGACCATGGAAATCAAATTCCAAGGAAGATAAATCCCCCATAGCCAACCTTTAGAAAAGGAAATGAAAAAGCCTGAATTCTCCATCTTCCTAGATGCATGAAACACAATTGCCAAGCCAATTTTTACAAATGCACAAAATCACAAGACATGAAATCTTAACTTGGCTCCCAGAGTGCGGTGTTGGGGGAAGCAGTGTGATTCTGCATGCTGCTGGGAAGGAGAATTGGAAATGAGACCTTGTGGACCTGCTTATGACTGAGCGATCAGCCTCTGCATTTATCCTCTGCAGGAGGTAATCTTCCTCACTCTGACCCCATCTCCCTTATGTGTCCAGGCCTCCTGCTATTTAGGCGTATACAGAGACAGAATTTAACACATCCAGTCCCTACATAACTAAGCCATTTCACTTTGTCATTGTTTGGGAGCATCTGGTTGATTATTTTAAATGTGATCTTTCTCGCTAACCCCTCATAAACATGTATGAAGATCTATCATCACATTACATTCTTGCTTTCTTTTGAACTTAAACCTAATAAATAGCTTCCCAACCTAAGGCAAAAAGAAAACTCTTATCTCAGTGCCACATCCTGTACGCTACTGCTGTCACACTCGTCACTTTTAACTTTCTTCAGATGTGCTTGTTTGGGTCAAGCATGATTGATTTTCAGCACTTCATGGTGCAGTTCATTCTTTCAAATCTAATACCCAACTTCTCAGTGGAACATGTTTGTGTCATACAGTACACGTGAGTCAAAAGATGTGTGTACTGTTTTTTCAACAGACTTGGCCAGGCTGCCTTTGCCCAACATAGGCAGCAGCAGCATATTGCTCTATCTTCATGATGATTTTGTGGGAGGGAGGGTGTGAATATGCCCAGCTATCAGAATGGGAGGGAAGAGTTAGGAGCCTTGGTCACAGTGAGTGGCTCTGGGTTGCAAACCTTTTCCTGATCATAAAAGGACATTTTCCAGTCTAAAGAAGCCATTCCCAGCTGGACTATTAAGTAAGAAAGGAGAAATTTCCTCAGGGAGTCATAAGAAGTCTGTTTCTGGGGGTCATTTGTAAGGGTTGAGCAAGGCAAGTGCCAGTACCTCAAGCCACCATGTGCTGCTTCAAGAACCAAAAGTTCTCCATTGCATATCTCTTCTATCTTAATGATCCTCTAGGATTTCATCCTGCACATCAGAGTTGGTATTTGATGAGGGCTGATCACAGATAACAAAGAGAAAAGGAAAGAAAGAGCCTCAGTGGTAGGAGGGTGTGAATGTGAATATCCATTCTATAACATCATTCTGGAAAAATTCCATTGTCCCCTTTTCTTCCCTGTGTAAGTATTCCATCCTACACACAGCCTCTTACTAGGTCAGCTTCAAAGTGCTCCTTCACTGCTCACAAAAGGAAGCATAAGCCTCTGCCCTTGCCCTTTTTTCTTTCTTCCTAGTTCTTCTCAAAAGCCACTGTTCTGCTTTAGTTAACCTTACTGATTGCTAGTGCACATACTCCTGAACCTTCTCTTTCAACTTAATTCTAACTGCAAAGAGACTCAATTGTTGGAGAAATATAAGAGTGGTTGCCAGGACAGAGCAAGTGAGGAAGAGAAGGGCACCAGAAGATGCCATGGTTGGATGGTACAGAGCCAGTGCAGGATAGATCTAGGCGTTTGGGACTGAGTGCAAAATCATGGAAGTGAAGGGATGGTCTGAAGCACGAGCTAACTACTCAAGACAGTAGATTTTCAGTAAAGAAAAACACATGGCCTACAAAATGGGAGTGGGGAAAAGCAGATGGAAAGCTAATCACATACTTGAACAGATGATCTTCCTCCTCAAAGTGCTCAAATAGAGCAAGAGAGAAATGATCTTCCAGATACCAAGAAGGGGACAATTCAGAAATACCTATACATTGAGATCATACTCACTTTCATTAGTGATAGTGTATGTATTACTATTTATTTATTCTACAAGAGAACACTCCAGATAAAGGAGACCCATTTTGACTTGTGATGCTCTTTAGGACTCACAGAGAACATAGCAATTGCTCAGTTGCCAAACCAGAAACAGGGCAAACCTAACTGTATGGCAGAAACCTCCAGAGTTCTGTGTTATCTTTTCCTCCTTAATGTAATTTGAGGGGTAGAAATTAGGGAATTCCTTCACTTCTCTTGTTTCACTTGGGAATTTAGATCATTAAACTGTAGTTATGTATGGTTCAAATAATTTTGTGAATGTAGTAAAATAAACTTTTATCATTGAGTTTTCTGAAGAATAATTTCCTGGCCTTCCTTGTGATAGCAGAGATGTCTTTGTTCTTGTTTTTCTTAGCAAAAGGTAGCGGAGGTCTATGAAGTAGGCACACAGACATTACATCCCCTGATTTGCTTGAGTGAGTCAATTATTTTTATACTCACTTTTCTTTTTCAGAGTGAGTCTGTCTTTGGGGAGATCACTGACTTTTAGTTAAAGAAAGACAGTTCTCCCAATGCTATCACTTATCATCTTCTTCCCCTGAACCATCTCTATTCATATAATAGGGCATGTGTCATTTTCTACACAAATTTATTTTTGCTACTGGTAAAAGTAAGATGGGGGTGGTAGACAGGGGGTGTTCCTTTAACAAGGAGAGATGTTCCAAGCCAATATAATTCTATAATTGTTAATTTCACAGTGATGATAATAGATTGTTATTTTTATAACAACACATCATTATCTAGTCTTCAAATGGAAAATTTGAGGACTTAATTATAGGGCAAGTTATTTGTTTGTGTTCTTTCCTACATTATTTGGATTTAAATGCTCATATCTGAAGAGCCAGCTTACTGAGGAAAGGGAAGAGGCCTTCTCTTCTCCAACATGAGGGTGATTTAAGAAATGACTTTATGACACCTGGAGCCCACAGTCTTAAGTGACATCAGTGTTTCTCAGCATGAGCCTCGCAGCAAAAACATGACTCTGTGTGAATTCTGGTCCTGCTGGTTCTCAGATTTAGCTCAGTGGTTCTGGTGCCTGCTAGCAAGCGCAAGGTCCTGAGTTCAGTCCCCAGTAACCGCATACAACAATACCTGGCGTGGTGGCTCACACCCACCAGCAATCAGTACCACATACCACAATGCCAGGTGTGGTGGCTCACGCCTGTAATCCCAGCACTCAGGAGGCAGAAGCAGGAGGACTGCTGAGTTTGAGGTTTGCCTGGGCTACATAATGAGCTGAATTATGCCCAGCAGCACAGGGTATTTGGATAGCCCCAGTCACTATTGATGAATGGAACCCAGTTCTAGGACCCAAAAGTTTCTTTCTCTTTTCTTTAGTTTCAGCCTCTGAAAAAGAAATCAATCCATGGGCCCTATACATGGAAAAAATTAAAACCATAGTTTAAAACAGGTGGGATTGAAAGAAAAGTTCTTCTAAAAAACAATGCTCTTTGTACTTCCACATCTATCACTTCACCCTTCCATATCCATTTGGCCTGTCCATGCACAATGTCAGTTTAATTTTCTCTACCATCAGCCTCTCTGCTATTGCGGAGATATGAGAATAAGATGATTATTTATAGATTTTTTTAATGCCTGCTTTGCTGGGCCAGACAGTGAATTTCTAGAACTCAGGCAAACTGGCAAAGCTCCTGCTCTGTAATTGAGGAGGCTGGTGATAGGGTGAACAGGACAGGGAGACTTATTTACATACATCTCATTAGACACTCTCAGAAAAGAATCCTCAGCTCTGGCTGGTTGGGTCCTCACAGGAAACCTTAGTTTATTTCTAACGTACAGCCTGAAGAAGGGCTTGCCTCCATATTGCTGCAATGACACATATGTGCAACTGTTCAGTTTTCAGATAGCAGGGTTCGCCCCTATTTGCAGAAGAAACAGCAAATCAGAAACAGGAGGATGCTGAACAAGATGTAGTTGTGTGACAAGGATCCGGGACACTGCATTGGATGCGGCCCTGTGGTTCACAGCAGAAGAAAAGCTGTAACCAGCTGGAGGGAGACAGAAAAGAGAGTGGAATTCCTCCCTTCCCCAAACCAAGCGCATCTGCAGGGCATGCAGTTCACTCACTGAGCCCCTCTCAGTGCCTTCTATCTGGTGCCTGCTTTCTTCCTCTGGCATCCTTCTGGCATTCTTTACAGTCATCTCGATGAGCATCATCAGCAAACATTTGCCTGACTGAAAGGAGGCCAAGGCCAGAGCCCCAGGTCAGTGAATTGCAGCTAGCTTGTTGTAAAAATCAAGGAATCACTCAATCTCAAACGGCTGTGCAGTTTAGCCTCTAAACGGCATGCGTGCTCAAGAGTAAAAAGGGAAAGCAATATAGGTGAGCTGCGATGGGTATAAACAAGACGGTCCTTGGTAATAAAACGGCATGCGTGTATCCTACTGATGTCCTTCTGAATCTCATCTTAAGGATCAAGTCAAAGGAGGAGGGCTACAAATGCAGCATGTAGGGGCTGAGATGGAAGAAGATCGGAGCTTTAGAATAAGCTCAGTACAGAATACTGGTTTCACTGCATATGGGCTGACCCAACTCTATGCTGAAGGTCTAAATATAAAAGATACTGCCATCAATCCTCCTGCCATTGGACATACTTCTGCCACCCTCTGTGCCACTTTCTAAAGTAGTTCTGAAAGTCTTCTTTCATGAATGTCCTCGGCTGCACTGCCATGGATGCCTCAGTGTCCTGAACTGATTCAGAAGGTTTACCTTTCGTGGTCACTTTAACTTCGGGGAACAGCCAGAAGTCACATGATGCCAGTTCCAATGAATATGATAAGGACACACTGAAATGTTTTATATTTGACAGAAATTTCTGTAAGCATTATTAATACATGCAAGGCATTGAAGCAGCCACAAAAAGACACTCATGAAAGGACTCCCAGACAGGCTCCACAAAGTGGCCAGACTGATGAGAGGATTGTTTTTTGAAGGGAGGCAAATACCCTGAGGAGAATGGATAGCAATATTTCTTTCACTGCCATTTTTTCACCTTGGTTTTGATGACTTCTTGTATGGTTGCTGACTCCTGACAGTGTCACTTGAGTGCTGTACTCCATATTGAACAAATGTGTGGACAGTCCGTTAAATTTTAAGCCTCAGTTTCCTCTTTGCAAAGTGGGGAAAACAAACACCATCTCTCCATAAAGCTATCCTTAGTCATCAGGAATTCAGGAATGTTTCCTGTGGATCCTAGACAGCTCTTCAGCAGCCCACATGTTGCATTCTGTAGCTCTCTGGCAGAAATCCTTTTTTTTTTTTTTTTTTTTTTTTTTTTTGAGACAGGGTCTCACTTTGTAGTTCAGGCTGACCCTGAGCTCACTATGTAGCCCAGGCAATCTTGGAACTCAGCAATCCTCCTGCCTCTGCCTCCCGAGTGCTGGGATTACAGGCGTGAGCCACCACACCTGGCAGAAATCCATTTTTACACAAAAGGAAGTAGGCAGAATCGATGTCACAATTGGTCACATCAGCTAAAATAGCTAAATCCACTCCAGTGGCTTTACAGAAACTATAAGATGAATGAAAGGGTCAAGTTTTTAAGAGCTGGCATATTCCTTGACGGTAGTCATACACATGATATCCCCCTCTTCTTGGTGAGACTTTTCCATGAGGCAAGGTCCAGGGTAAGTAAGCAGCAGCATCATGACTCCTTACAATGGGACATGGTGGTTACCCACTTCATGGCAATCTTACTCAGTTTCCCTGTTTCAGTGACCTCTACTTTTGTTTTTCTTTGTGCCCCAGAGTTTGTTTCTCCTGTCTTTTTTCCCCATAGCACAGTAATATACTATATACTTTTTGAATCACACACGTTTTTTTATTTCTGTTTACCTTATACCACCTAATTATAAATTCCTTTAGAGTAAATAATTAAGAAATGGTACCATTTAGGACTATATGGGTAATTTTTAAAGAAAATTCTTTACTTGTCTTCAGAAACGATATTACTGTGCCTAAACCATCAAGGTAGGAATTTGTTCAAATAGGCTGTAGCATCAGATACTTCTAAAATACTGGAGCAGTGGAGGACTTTCTGAATCCTCTGAGCATCATGTCACCTGTCACTTCGGAGAGGTGGCATTGGCTACTCGAAGTCTTGTCCTCAGAACCATCTTCCTTCTGAACCCTGACCATCAAGTCTGTCTATGGCCATCGGAGGGAAGAATTTATATGCTCATTTTACATGGCTGGCTGATCCCGTCAATCCAAAGGTTTTGAAACCTAATCGAAAATTTATGAAGCAGCACATGGTAAAACAAGATGAGTGCTCAATACAGAGTTGATGGTACATGCTCCCGAGGAAACGCATTCAGATTCAAAGAATGCATTTGCAGTCCCTGAGAGACTGAGGCAGAAGGATTACAAGTTCAAAGCCAGCCCGAGCTGCGCAGTAACTGGTTGAAGGAATTATCTCAAAATAAATAAAAGACTAGGAATGTAGCTCAAAGCAAAGTTCTTGGTTGAATCCCTAGTAATGGGGAAAATATATATTAGCCAAATCTAATGTCCCTAGGAGCAGAGCTTTCATAGGGATCAAGTCTAATGAGTTATCACCTTGACTCTGTGTGTTGGATAGATACAGTTATACCTATTACACAGATGAAGGAGCAGAAAAAAATAAGTCCCTTAAAAGACAGAGCTAAGGTAACCAAAAGGCTCCACCAGCAAAGCCACTTGCAAATCCTACTAAGCCCAACCCCAGCCCCTGCTCCAGCCCCTTTCTTAAATCACCCTGTTGGATGCTTTTCCATTTTCTGCTGAGAGGGTTAGAATTCTGCCCTAATGGTCATAGCTTACAATTTCCCTACCTTACAGTCCTCTTCAAACCATCTCCCACTTCTGCATTATTGCTGTCCTATCTGTTTCTTTTAGTTTATAGAGTTTTTGGTAAGCCCCTTTAAAACAACTCTGAAAAACAGCTTTGTACATGTGGAGAGGACACATAAATAACATGCAGGATAATTAATACTGTGAAAATGCCACACAACCTGGTCTCAAGTTTGCCCCTTCTAACAAACTTGCCTATTCAACATGATAATGGCAAAGCCTCGTGCAAACAGTCTCCTCTCTCAGTCCCACACTGTTGGTGACACCTCTAACCTCCCTGCTCTCTGTATAATGAAAGCCTCACCAAGTCCAATCACCATTTCTTTTCGTTGTTATGTGTTTTTGAATGAATGACCCTAGAAACTCATGTTTTTTCTTTTCAAATTAAGAAGATATCAAAGAGATGCAAGCAGATGCTGTTTTTCCCTGATTAGGTACTAGGACTGTGCTGCTTTTAAAATAACACTTTTATTATTTTGGTCCATTTCCTATTTAATGAGAAGGGTAAAACAGGCGTTTTGGAACTGGAAAGCTCCGGGTTTGGATCTCGACTCTTTCATTAAGCTATGTGAATTTGGGCCTACCTAATCCAGTAGCTTTCCTAGGAGGAGACAAGAGTCACCTGACACAAACCAGAGAGTGCTGAATAGTTCTCATGTATAAAATACATTCTGCAGTAGTTCACCTTAACTAGCTTCATTTTCTTTGGCTGCATTGTTGAGTCAAGCATGGTCTAAAAAATCCTGAACAGAAAATTCAGAAATACATGATTCACACATTTTAAATTGTCTGCATTCTGAACAGTATGTTGTACCATCTCACTGTATCCTGCCTGGGATGTGCGTGGGCCCTCTGACCAGGGTATTCATGGTCTATACGCTGCCTCTTCACAAGTCAAACAGTCCCTCCCTGTCTCAGTTATGAGACCCACTGACTTGCAAGAGCAATGATCATTGAAATTTTATTACTTACTGCTGTTAATCTTTTTGTGTCTAATTTATAAATTAGATCTTATCATTGATATGGATGTATAGAGAAAAACATACTATACCTAAAGTTTGAGTCAGTACTTTCAGCCACTCACTGGGTGTTTCTTCCCAGTTAGATTGATCACATGTGTTAGGTTGATCCTGGGATAACTGTGTGGGCAAATGCTAATAATAGGTACACTCACAATGTGTGCAGTAGTGGTACAGCCATGTTGCTACATGGTATGTATTGTATTGGCCACTTGAATCATCTTATCCAGCTAAAGGTTCAAGTTGTGTTTTTTTTTTCTTGTTTTAAACATAAAGCAGTGGCCAAGTTTATTCAAGAAAGTATAAGTGAAGAGTGAGAGAGAAACTAACTCTGCAGAGTGAGCTTGGGCTGAATAAAGGAGAAAAAGAAAAATAAAAGGACATGCTGGAGAAAGCAGGGCAGGTTACTCTGAAGAAAGCCATGATAGCCTGCCTGACACCACAGGCAGGAAGGAAGCATGCAGCTCTGTTCTTTGGGATGCAAGGAGAAGCTGTGCAGGATTAGATGTATGAAATCAGCCCCAGAAATGTCAGCTAAAACTACAGAACTTAATTACATTGGCAAAGATCCTTTTTTCAGTAGAATAGCTTTCAAAGATTCATGATACATATCTTCTAAAGTGCACACACTTTTATCCATTAAATTGGCCAAACTCCAAATAGCTTCTTGGTTTGAGAAAGCACTTTGATGTCCTGGGGATCCTACTAAAAACAGACAATGTCCATTATGTTCAATCTAAGAGTGAGATTTCTCCTTTAGTATCACCTCATATAGATTTTTCAATTGTCCTGGCTGTTAAAGACTGAGAATTTTTATAACAAGAAAGAAATCACGCATGAAGTTCTGTCTTTCCCAAAGTACCATATGGCTTCCAACTGTAGAAATAATTTCTCATCCTGAATAGAAATCTGCTTATCCATGTCCTCTTCCAAAGTTGTGGACATGTGGAAAAAGTAAAGAAAAAATGCATTCATTTCCATCATGCTTTAGAGAGGAACCATGCATAAGTCAGATCCGGGTCCTGCCAATTACATGCTACTTGCCTATATCCACAGTCTATGAAGAATGTTAATTTAATGTCCCATAATATGAAAATAATAATGTTATTTCAGATGATTAGAAGTTAGAGTAAAGGAAAAGCACCTAGCACTGTGCTAGCTGTATGAATGCAATGTGATGAGATGATATTTGGTGGTTCTCCACTGTCTTTATTATATATGTTGCTTTTATTTTATTCATAAGTCAATGGCTATGATTAAGATTATTAAGTAATCAATGGGTATGATTATGATTATTAAGATTGTTTTAATACTATCTTGAATGTCAGAAAGTAAAAAATAGGACGTATAATGTAAGTGGTGGCAGGCAGAGAAAAAGTAACCGGTATTTCATGTACTCATAGCTGAGAGGTTAAACTCCAGCTCTCTGAGCAGTGGCAGTCATTTATATCTGAGTCAACCTACTTGATGCCTTCACATAAAAGTGTAAATTACCACCTACTTCAGGAATATCATTTGAAAAATGAAGCATTAAAAAAAGGTCAAGAAGAGGTCATAGAAAAACAAATGAAATAATTGGAGCTTTCAGAGTAGGCCTTAGAATATCAAGATATGCCTTTCAACTGAACCATTAGATCACCCAAATGCACACCATTTCCTAGCAATTGAGTGAGCAGGGGAGCAATTTCACATTGACTATTACAACTTCAACATTTATGCCACTGACAACTTGAATATTTACTTTGAGTGAAATACAAAGACATTTTGAAGTGAAAAAAAAAAGAAAATCTACAAAGTTTTCATACAAACCAAGGAGGGACACTTTTGTGCTTAGGAAAGTAATGCCTATTTTCTAAGTTTTCAGCATGCTTGAACAAAGAGAAAGACTAGACTAAGATAGTTTCCAGCATTCCTCTACTGAGGTGTTAGGCTGGCAGTCATCTTCTAGAGTTTACCTCCTCTAATACACTGTCGTTCCACATAGAGAACTGATTTTTTTTTGTTTTTTTGTTTTTACAAAACAGGAGGAGTCAAAATTGAGGAAAAATAAGATATTCAAGAACTCGGTACTTGCTTTTAGGGCACCTGAACACCATAGATAGAAAATGAAGAAAATTACATTTTCATAGGCACCCCAACTACAAACATTTGAACAGGGTTTATGTATATGTTGCTCTTTTTTTTTTCTTTTTGAGACAGGGTCTTGCTTTATAGTTCAGGCAGGCCCTGAGCTCACTATGTAGCCCAGACAAGCCTTAAACTCAGCAATCCTCCTGCCTCTGCCTCCCGAGTGCTGGGATTACAGGTGTGAGCCACCATGCCTGGCTATATGTTGCTCTTTTACTCAGTCCAGTCCCTAGCAAAATTGAAGCATCGAAGTGGTTGGAGCATGCTTTGCCAAGAGGAAAAAAGGTTTTTTTTGTCATCTTAATTAGCATTAGTGAAGAACAGAATTGAAAAATGAGATATAAAAGGATAAGAATCAATTTCTCTCACTCTCCCAACAAATAATCATTTAGTAAGTATTTACCACTTTACTAATCATCTCAGGAATCTAGTTTTCAGAAGGAATGATGTACACTTCATTCATCAAGGTGGGCCTCAAAGTGCACTGTAGTGGTGGCTAAAAGCAAATGCATGAGCCCTCAAACCACAGTAATAAAAACAGATGGAAAACTGTATTCTGCCCAAGAGAATTAAGCAAACTTGATGTTAAAAAAAAAGTCTTAAGCAATGAGAGTAGAAGTCTTGGTCTCAGTATAAGAACCAGGCATTTATGCACATGAAACACTAAGGCAGACTTGAGAAACCATTGTGCTCAAAGGTACATATCTCCACTCCTGCTGCTCCGCTGTCCAGAGTTATTTCTGAGCCAAGATTGACCATATTGGAGAACATTATTTGTACTATGTTTCTCTGTAATTCCCAACTTGTACATTCCTAGTGACTGTTGAAGAATGGCTTGTATGTGTGCATCCATCAGTATAAGCACATTCTAAATTGTACTCCAATAAGATGGAAAATGTAGAAATGGATAGATTCCTACATGAATGTTGGAAGTATCCATCCTTGCTGGAGCTCATAGTGAATTTTATAAGCCAAGTTCAGTAAACTTCTAATAAATTTAGAGAACACAACATGAAGATCTCAAATAAATGCTCATGATATGATCTTTTGAACAGATAATAGTCTTAAAGGTTGAGAGGGGATAACATTTCACGTGTGAAGCTGGAACCACAGTTTTGGGAAAATGAAGGTTGGTTCCTTTACCATCACTTGGTAGCCTTTTGTCTCAAGAGATGCTGGCAGTCATTTCAGCTTGCTTCATCTTGTCTTGCCAATTCATTCGATCTGTGACATTTAATGAAAGCTAGCTGCAGCAAGAGTCCCAGCAGCAGGGATGTTTGAAATCCAGTGAAATTGATCCACAGTCAGTTTTTAGAAAGATAGCTGCTACATAGCAAGTAAACGATGTCCTCTGAGGAACATGCTGCATAGACACTTTAAAGGGATTTGTAGGAGGTAAAGAGGTTCCGTAAATAGCAATGATATATCATAGGAAAATCTATATTATTGCGTATATGAAATAGCTAACACCAAATGAAATGAAATCATCAAATAATTACTATAAAATACCTCTTCAGTTTGAGTCTGTGAACACTTTCAAGACTTTTCCATATGCTTTAGGTTGCATCACTTTCCGATTTTAGCTTTTCATGTGTTAAAAAATGGAAAAGACAAGGCATGAGGGTTTTTGGAAAGTTAACACTGATATTTTCCATTTAAAAAAATGTTGAGTTTTGATACCACCCACTGTTCTACATTTTTAGCAAATATTTCAACATTTCTGCAAATCAAGCTTTAAAAAGAAACACCATGAGCAATTTTTATTTCTCAACTCAGGAACTGAATATTCTTTTGTCTGAATTGCTTGTTTCTCTCTTGCTATTGTCCTTCAGGACCTACTCTGATATAAATCATGAGAGGGGAATATTAGCTGCAACTTTCCACCTTGGACATTTCTTCCATGAGCAAAAATGAATATTGCTGCTGGTGATTATGTACAGTACACCTTTCTCGCTCAGCTTTTCCTGAATACAAAAGAATGAAGAAACAATGCATAGTATAGTACCCTCGATAGGTGGAAGGCATTACTTTGTAGAAACGCACTTTACCACAATGGGAGAGGAGGCATTGGAGAAAGTGGCCCCCACTGGATTAAAGCAGAGGGCTTAATATCAATTTAAAGGCACATTTTGTGATTTCTATAATAGTCAGATGATTTTAAAGCAATCAGATATGTAACATCTCATTGCACCAAACCTGACACATAGTGAAATCTCAATAGGTATGAATTTTCCTCACAGGGTACAAAATACGTCCTGCCTGGAAAGAAAGTGATCACCTATTGGAAGTCCCATCTGTTTCCAGGTAGTACATTCTATTATGTAAGTGAAACATCTGTTTTTGTTTAATGTTGATTGAAGGACTATAAAACAGAATGCTTCATAGTTTATGTGCCTATAAAACTGATCAAAACCTATCTGGCTCCTTGGTGATAAGAGCTCACTGAGACAGGAATAAAACTTGTGTTGTTAATGTGGGGAGAAGAGTTTTGTTTTGTTTTGTTTTTTGTAAGATGCATTTTTTTCCTCCAGACCAGCTCCCACCACTAACACTACTGTCCTTGGGTGTCTGGTGCCAGGAGCAGGCAGACGTTCCCGCTGCTCTATTACTCCAGAATGGAAAGGGTTAGGGAGGGGTGGCATCCATGTCCTACTCTGGAGTGAAAAATGGGAGTTCTGCTTACTGAGAAAAAAATATAGGTTTTAAAAATATTAAACCTTAGACTTTGTCTTTTCAAAATATGTTTTCATTTTTGATTGCCTTTTGGTCACTTCCAATGACAAGGCAAACTATAGCTTTATAATAGCGACTTCTGGCTTCACCAGGAGCAGCCTGACCTCATGGGCCTCCCGAGACGGTGCCCTCAGGAGCCTATGAGACAACTGAGAAGTGTTCCAGACATGCCTCTGCCTGGAATTCAGTTAGGGGAAAACAGACCCATCCAGACTACAAGACACAGAAGACCCCAGCAGCATACTGAAGAGTCAGATGCCTTGAGAAACAACAAAATATTGGTCAAAGAAGTTTAAATAGTTACATAGGAAAATTAAGTTTCAATTTTCTACATCAGAGTAGGATCATTGTAGTCAGTAGTTTTTTGTATGTTTTATAAAAAAATTAAAGGAGCTCAAAGAAATGTTTTAGGAAATAGAAAAACTAATTATCCTGATTTGATTGTATATTATCACAGGGTTTTTTGTAAATATGTATAAGTCAAGGTTTAAAAAATTACTTAATGTTGATGCACTGGAAGACTCAATATTAAGATGTCAACTTTCATTCTATAAATTCAACTCCAATATTAATCAAAATCCCAACAAGTTTCTTATAGAAATCGACAATGTGAACTCAATATCCATATAGAAATGCAGAGAACGGAGCTAAAACAACTGCAGGCAAAAAGTGAACAAAACTATAGGGCTGAGACTAATACTGTGTGATTTTAAGAATTCATCATAAACCAGCTATGGTGGCACATGCCAATCATCCCAGTATTCTGGGAGACTAAAGCAGAAGGATCCTAAGTTTGAATTCATCTTGGGCAGATTAGTGACCTTGTTTTAAACTGAAAACAGATTGGTGGTATTGTTGACTGTAGAGCCCCTCAGTTCAGTCCTCAGTAAAAAGTTTTTAATAAGTTTATAACACTAATAATCACACAGCAGGTGCCTATGAAAAAATAGAGATCAAAGAACGTGAATGGAGCTCAAAAATGAGTTGACAAATGTGCAAAACTAATACAGTGGAACAAGGACAACCTTTCCAAAACTATGCTATAATGATATTCATATCCAAAACATGAACTAAATCAATACTTTTGGACCACATACACAAATTCATGTAAAACAGGCTACAGATCTAAGTATAAATCCTCAAACTATAAAACTTGTAGAAGAGAAGAGAAAAATCTTGGTGGCCTGCATTAGGCAAAGATTTTTTAGATATCATACCCAAAAGCAAAATGTATAAAAGAACAGATTGATAAAATGTAGTTAACTTTCATAAAAATTAGTGTTCAAAAGTCAGGATTAAGAAAATGAAAAGTAAAATCATCAGTGAAGAGAGAAATCACTGCAAAGCACATATCTGATAAAGGTCTTACATCTACAATCCAGAATCCTCTAATTTTAACGATAGGAAAAAAATCCAAACAAAAAACCTGGGCAAAGTACATGAGCAGATACACTACAAGAGAAGGTATTCAAATAATAAATAGCCATAAGAAATTTCCTCATTGTCACTAATAATTAAGAGAATGAAAAAACTACCATCCGATTTTAATTCACCTCTATTAGATTACTAATGCTAAAAATACTGACTGTAGCAAGTGTCAAAAAAGGTTTGG
Source organism: Thryonomys swinderianus (assembly GCA_004025085.1). Classification (NCBI taxonomy): domain Eukaryota; kingdom Metazoa; phylum Chordata; class Mammalia; order Rodentia; family Thryonomyidae; genus Thryonomys; species Thryonomys swinderianus. Next base: position 8,540 of record PVIC010002330.1, on the reverse strand, counting down.
AGGAAGTTGGATCATCACACATTGCTGATAAGAATGGAAAATGATACCACCATTTTGTTAAGTATGAGTACTTCCACAGCTTCCTAACAAGTTAAATGAATACATGCCTACTGTATGATCCACCACTCCCTTCCAAGATATTTACTCCCTTCAAATAATAAACAACATGTCTATATTGTCTTATACATAATATTCTATAACATTCAGTACCCAAACTGGAAATAATGCCCTTGTGCCTCAACAGATGAATGAACAGACTATGGAATATCCACACAGTGGAATACAACTCAGCAATAAAAATGAATTAACTATTGTTACATACAGCAGCATGACTGTATCCAAAAACAACTATAATAGATAAGCCAGACAAAATAGTGAGTATTCTGGGATATTATTTGTGTAAAATTCTAGGAAATACAAACTTTCAGTGACATTAGTGTTTGCTCAGCAATAGGTGGATGTAAAAAGGAGCTGAGGGAGATTTAAAAGGGTATGAGGACACCTGTGGATTTGGTGCATATGGTGACTATTCATTTTAATGGTAATGTCACCCATGTCAGTACTGCCAAAGTATAGGCTTGAATACATGCATTATTAATTAATTGTACCTCAATTAAAACCCAAAGGCAGGAAGACTTCTATACTGTGAGTCTAAAGAGTTAGAACCAAATCACAACTCATGAACTTTGACTAGATTTGTGGTATGGAAGAAATCATATAAGACATTTTTATTTATTTATTTTTTGTGATACTTGGGATCAAACTCATGACCTTGTCCTTGCGAGATGGGTCATGGCACCACTGAGCTAAATCTCCCACATACAAGACACTTGTAGAACAGATGGAAGAACTTGAGCTCATATATTAGGTAATATTATGACATTACTAATATGTTACTTTGGTATGATAATTATATCACACCAATACCAATACCAATCATGAGTTGGATCAAGTGGTGAATATGAATGAAGAGCATATTATGTTCAATGGTAGTTCTGAAAATTTGTATGTTTTCCAGATGAAAACCAAAGGAAAACATGTATACTCTTAAGTGCATCTGAGTACAGAAAATGAAGGGGGCAGTTCATTTCAGGGATGAGGAAATAAGTTCTGCTTGAGAATGTGTCTTGTGAGATATGCTGACTTTTCTTAGATATGCTATAAGTAAACATTATAGGGTTCTCTGTTGATCTTTGATGGAAGAACTGGAAGTGGAGTTATGGAATAAAACATACTTAGAAAATGTCTGATTTTAACTGGAACTTAAATGCCCATGAGGCTTCCAAACAATATTGAGAGTCAGACTGGGCTTCTGGAGGGTATGAATGCAAGAGTGTGACTGTGGAAGGCCCTGCCCCCGCAGTGGGAAGAAGGAGAGCGAGTGGATGGAGAATTTGGGCTGTGATAGACACTCCACTGAGCTCACTGGCTGCCCTTCCAGAGTTTTGCATCTGCCCTACGGAGCTGCCCCATTTGGACCAAGGACTTCAACACCTCCCCGGGTTTACTTAGAGACACGCCGAAGAGGGCACAGCCTTAGGCAAGGTGTGTTCCTTCAGCCCGCACAATTCCAAAGAACACCTTAGCTGCTGACTTCACCAAAGTCAGTGGAACAAGTCCTGAACAAGGACCTCCTCCGAGCTGTAGCTCAACATCAAAAACACATCACTGTTTGTGTTTCCTTTAGATATTAATAATTTTACACTAAACATATATGCATAACTATTTATAAAGCATATTAAGTAGTTGACAAATAGCCTATCAAATTTAAACATTGTTAGCACATTATTTCAAATTTATAATTTTCCTCAAAACATGGGCTGACTTTCCTTAATTCATGCCATAATATGGAGACCTTGGAACATATAAGAAAGAAAACCAATGTTGGTAGCTTGAGAAGGAAAAGACATGTTTCTGAGGCTCAAAGTAAGAGAAGTCATAGTCATGTAAGAGCTTAAAAACAGCCCTACGCCATGGCTACTGAGTGAAAAAAGAAACACTGTAATTGCCATTTTCTTACTCCTGAACCCCATGACTTCATGTGCACATGATGAATATATCTGTTTTCCCTGGGTCTTAATGAAAACTTGAGTATTACTGTTCTGACCACAGAGGCAAGGGAAGATTGTCCCCCAATAACTCTAATGGATACAAAGACTACATTAAATAGAGCTAATAGGAAAACCATTGTTATAAGCTGGTATTAAATATCCTGTAATTACTTTTTTTAAATTCGTTTGGGTTTTTTTTTCCCCCCCTTTGGTTTTTATTCTTTTTATTTTTTTTTTTTTTTGAGGCAAGGTCTCGCTTTGTAGTTCAGGCTGGCCCTGAGCTCACTATGTAGCCCAGGTAAGCCTCAAACTCAGCAATCCTCCTGCCTCCGCCTCCCAAGTGCTGGGACTACAGGCGTGAGCCACCACGTCTGGCTGGTTTTTAATTTTTGAGACAGGGTTTCACTATGTAGTTTGGGATGTCCTTGGACTCACAGCAATCCTCCTCCCTTAGCCCTCAGCCTCCTAAGTACTGGGATTGTGACTATGCACCACCACATCCCTCCACCACCCTATAATTACTCAGTCCATCTTCCCTGAATTCAGAAAGACATATAAAACGGTCACTTCTTTAAGGATACACAACCCAGTTCCAGGCTCATCCTGAATCTACTTTCCCATGGGGGCTGATATTCATTTCTTGCTCAACTCATTTCTTCAACTCCTTCCTAAGGGTAGCTTTTTCCATTGGAGGCCATCCCAAAGACTCCCTGTCTTGTTACCCTTGGTTAATATTCACCTTTCATCCTCTCTCCAGCCCCTTGGCTCATGCTCTTGGGCGCCAGCTCTTTGTTCCCATCCCCTGCAGTAGGTAGTCCATGATCCAGATCCGTTCTGTACAATGGGAAAACCCTAGACCCTTCCCACTAGAGAACTGGGGCTCTCTCCTGCATGACCTCTATGCATTACTATGGGTAGGGCTTCTCCTTTGAAAGTACCGGTATCTACTATCATCCTGTTTCATCTATAACCTAAATAGGCATAAAGTTAGATGGAAGGGAAAGTGATCTTGAGTACCACACACAGAAAATACCAAAAATACTAGGATATCATCTTGACCTGAAACTCAAAAGATTCCCAGTTATCTTCCTGATAAAGCTTAGATTTCCCATTCTCCTTCTATGCCTACTTTGCTTTATCTACCCCGATCGTTTCAACATGTGATGTGGAACAAGACTAACCCTATGTGAGCAAAACCATCAAATACTGCAACTTGCTTATGCTGCAGATGATATTTACATTCAATGTGGGTACTTTATATTCTGCCTGCTCAAGCACATCTTTTTATTATTTGGAGCATGTGCCCGGGCATGCGCACACAGTTGGGTGGAAAGACAGCAAAACTGTGCTGCTTCACATGAAGCCAGATTTGGCAGGGAAAGCAGACACAGTTTCAAGTTCATGAAAAAGATGTTTGCTCTTGCTTAGTATGAGGCAACATGGGCTTAAATATAAAATGTACACAAATGTGCAATCAGAGACAAAGAAGCAGAATTTTCTGTCAGTTCCTTTCAGAAATTCTTAGAGCTGTTTGTTTTTCTAAGCACTGGCAATTAAGGCTTCAGAGACTCAAAAATTAAACAGGTTTGTAATCTACTGTTTTATTAAATAGGCTTTTTAGTTGAAAGTGAGTAGCAGTATACTAGGATGAGGTTTAGAAACAAAAGATTTCAGACTTCATTTTAGAGTGTCTACTGATCACCGTGTCCCTGTGTAGATCTTCTAAGCTTTATGGAAATAAGATTCTCAATATTTTCCTAAGGCTATTCATTTTAATAATTAAAATCTACCTAATATTTGTGTTTTAGAGAGTTGATTTTACTCATTAGAATGTTTATATTGTACCTTTCTTTGTGATTGCAATTTTTTAAAAATTGCTATCCTGTGATTGCTCGAAAATATTATTGAAATTGTTCTTATAGCCCTGAAATCATAAAGCTAATTTTTTTTCTTGGAAAGTAGAAGTTGAGATAAATGAATTCATGACCACGGAGATAATTACTGACTATAATCCATACTGTGAATAAAAGAATAGGCAACTATTAGAGACCATCACAGGAAGAAAAAACAATTCAGGTTAGTGGAGTGCTCTGAAGTCACTGGAAGTCCATGACAGAAAATGGAGATTGAACCTGAAAGCTGTTAGAAGTTACCTAAACATTCAAGCAAAGAAAAAAAAAAAAAGAAAGGAAAAATAAACCTAAGCAAAGAATATATTATGTGTTAAGTCCCTTTGCTAGAAAAGAGTATGGATTCCCCCAAGGAAGCCAGTGGAGATGAATCATATTTGAGAGAAACCCTTGCTGGGAAGTTGAAATACAGCCAGAACAGGTGTTGCAGCCCCAAGAGAAGTCATTGTTAGGTCCTATACAGGAGTCCCCACAGCACGATTTTCAGGGTTTATAAAGATGACTCTGGTCACTGGGCAGAACTGCTTCAAGGGAAGTCACGGGTGCTATAGTGAAGCTGCTTGGAAAGTCACTGTAGGATCCCACCACAAAGTAAAAATAGGAGGAAGAGAGGGAGGTGGAAGAGAAAGAGGTGACGCAGTAGGGGAGCTAAGACTTAAGACCTTATAAATGGTGTTTAGTGTTCTCTGTCATTTAGGGAGATTAATTGGCTACATTTAGGAGTAGGGTGGGGCCATGGAGAGAGAAGGAAACACACGCCAGAGATGCTTTACAAGTAGTATTAGCCAACTAGATAACAGACTGGACATAAAGATTAAAATGAATTGAACTTTAAGTGTTAGATCTTTCTTTTTCTAGTCCTAAGTATTTGACTATGGGATAATACTTAATGCTCCCAAATTATCCAACCAAGTTTTTCTTAAATTAAAATCACTTTATACTTTAGCTACTTTATGGAATGATATTTTATGGTTTGTAGAGAAATAGTAATTTACTCATGTTCTTGTTGCTTAATCATTATATCAATCTCTTTCATACTTTATAAAGGTGAGCTTCTCAAAAATTTATTGTTGATTCCAAAGTACTTCAAAAGGTATCACAAAGACAAAAACAAAATGCATGTTGTACCTTAAATAAGTCAAAGTCAGTAGCTTTATATTTAAAAAAAAAAAAAGCCTAAACTCCATTGTGAGGAGACATTTGGGGCTAACCTGGGTGTTAGCCCATGGTTTTTGAAAGAAAAGTTCCCATCCTTCCAAAGGCAATTTTGCTGGACTTTGATTGTTGCTGCAGGCTCTATAGAACTCCTTTTGATAACTGTGCTTTACTGTTTCATGTACATGTAGAAGACAGGCTAGACAATGTAGGTGACCATCCCAGGGAGACCATGCCCTCCATCTCCTGTGGGTTAGTGCAGGGAGCCTCAGGACGTTTCTTCTGCCCACCACTTACTTTCAGAGATAAGGCAAGGGATGAAGCCAAAGCTGAAAAGAGACTCCTTTGTGCACAAGACTTCCCTCTTTGACTGTATAAATCAAGTTACTTCATCTGGCACACACAATAGTTAACACAGGGTGTACAGTGGTGAAGAGAAACAAGTCCCCCCACACACACCTCTCTTCCTTGCAAACACACCACACACAGAGATGAATGCTGATGTTGGTATTTACTTTGGGAATGTACATTGAGACACTATTCTCTCATTTGATTAGAAAATTCCTAGTGGAGGAAATTGAATGTAAGTGGAAATCTGAAGGATCAACAGAAAATAGGGTAGGCGGGTAGGAAGACATCCTACAGCAGTCATGGTGAATCGTTTGGTGTTCAGTGACACAATCAGCCCACTGTGGCAAGGGTGCCATTAGTTCATGCCCGGGTTCTAGGGAAAGGGGAATACATACACAAAGGCCCTATGGCAGGAGAGAGCAGAGCATGCTGGAGATGTGACAGAGGTGATCTGTGAGACAGAATGAATGAATGACTTTGATATTGCTTTCAATATACAAATCAGTGATTATGGTTCCTGCCTTTGATTTCCTCACTTATAGATGTTTCTCACCATCCCTGGTGGCTCCCACTAAACATTCTAGTCTCCATTACTATACATTATCACTTGTCTCATTTTGTATGTACTTGACCCCAGGCTCAGGAGCAGTAAACGAAATGCTGGAGGTGCCACAGTGAGGCTGCATGCACCATGTACCAGGAGCTGAACACTGAGTGAAAACGTGTGGTTTCTGCTTCGGAAGTTCAGTCTTGTGGGAGACAATCATTACAGAAATGCACACTGAATGTACAATCCCAAATTGCAATTAAGAAAATGAAGGCAAATAACACATTCTGCCATCACATAAGATAAGATGGGCATAGTATAGACCTGCAGGTCAGAGAAGATGTACAGAGGCAGTGAGGTAGAAGGACGGGTGGGTGGTGACAAGGGAAGATGGCAGGAACACCACGTGCACAGGCCCTGAGGACACGGCCCCAGACAGGCCATGGCTTATTTTAGGAAGGTAGAGACCCCAAGAAAAGACAGAAGAAGGACCGACACAGTTCTTTGCACCAGGTTAGAGACTTTTGTCTTTCTTTCCAGTGTGACAGGAGGTAAGCAGTCAGGGAAGCCAGAGATCTAGTGCTCCTGCCATCAACACTGAGTTTTTCAGATGAATGCAACCTGGAATAAAACCATCTCTCCAGTCCTGTAAGGAAACTGAGGAAGCTTGGAAGGCATCTGAGAGGAAGTGACAACAGACCAGACCGCTGACCCTTAGGCATGAATGAGTGGCAACCAAATATTTTTAGATTCCTATTTGCCCACTTTAGTAAGAAAAGCAAAGGGAGACAGATCTTTGGAAGACTAGAGCATGCCGTGAAGCACTCTGGCCTTGCCCTGCAGGGTTCACTTCCTACCACTGTGTCCTTCTTATGAAGAGGGTGTCATTTCTCTGCCCAACCCGAAGATCCTCAGTGTACCGACTAGAGAGACAAAGTGAGAGACTACTTATCTACTCTCTCCTGGGTGATCTTACTTGAATTATTTGACCCCTTTCAGGCTTAAACCTTTGCACAGTAGAGAACCTTGATGAAGGGCTTGGAGAACAGTCATCCCTGGGAAAATAATGGAGTAAGGCAAGATTGCAGACACAGACACAGACACAGACACATTGCCTAACGAGTCCCTCAGTGTGCCATGTAGAGAATGCAGAGAAATAAAGTTGTACCCAGGGAAAAGAGCAACATAGTGTAAGGGAAAATGAGGTTGGAGAGCAAAAGGGGGCTGGGGTGAGGTGGGGAGAGACAGGTCCAAAAGAAGTAGAAGACCAACCCAGGTCACCGGCCAGAACTCATAGGAAGGAGAAAGCTGGGATCGTTATGATCCCAACTGTCAAAATTCATCAGGAAGCCACTGTCTGTGGTTTTGAAAACTGAGAGGAGAACACTGTTTGCAAGAGAATCTCATCCCTGTCATTTGTCAATGACTTCTAGGCTCTGAGTTTGCTGAAGACTTTACAAGTCCAATTTAAAACACACTGCCTATGCCTCAGAAATGCTAAGGATGTTTCATTTTTTAATACTTAATATGATATCAATATTTGCATTTGGCTAGTTTTTTATATTTATCATAACTATAATGGGGACTTTAAAGCTGGCAAGCTTTGACAGCCTTTCACCTATGTTAGTGGGATATTCCCTTGGCTCTTTAAGTCACTGAATAGCTCAGATTTCATTATTTTAAACTCACAAGTTAACTTGTAGAGTAATATAGAACATCATTTTATCATACCCAAGATATTCCCCAGTGAGATACAAGCTAGAATTTCCATGTTATGAGACAGACTTGGGCACAACCTCCTACAAAAAGGCTGTTTGGGTCAGTCTGGATGAATACAGGTGGAAAATTTTAAGGAGGCTTCAGAGTCTGGCAGAGATGCGTCTTTCCAGGCTGTGGGGGAAGTGTTTTGCCTCTGTGTGCTACGTCGCTGCAAGGCCGAGGCTGAGCAAATTTTGAGTTCTCAAGGCTGCAGGAGTCGTAAATACACCTCTTAGATAGCACAACAGAGCAAATCTTGACAATATTAACTGCGTAAGAGAATAAAACTCCTATTTTACAAATGCCAGAGAATCGTGAAATCAAAATTAAGGTGTCAGAAGGGTGACGAGAGTGAGAAACTGTGTGTGTGTGTGTGTGTGTGTGTGTGTGTGTGTGTGTGTGTGATATGCTCACAAATTTCAGTAAAATGAGTACCGGCTTTTCCAGAATACTTAGCCAATGAGATGGCCCACAGCTCGTAGGGTGGCATGGGAGAACAAAACTAAAGTTTCAAGGATGTGGTCTACTGGAGGAAACAGCATCTCTCTAAGTAAAATATGGAGAAATAGTCACAGCATCAAGTTTCTGGTCAGGGAACAAAGTACTGAGATGTAGGTGATTTCAAGCGAACAGAATCACTAATCTCATGCTCCAGAAACTGATTTGCATTCACCTGAAGCACCTGTCAAATCCATCCAAATAGTAATGCAATTAGGTACAGATTTAATATTCTGTCTATCTGAGGGTATTAAGTAAGAAAAGCAAAAC
>PVIC010002329.1:0-78781 GCA_004025085.1 Thryonomys swinderianus | reverse complement strand
GGGAGGCAGGGACAGGAGGATTGCTGAGCTTGAGGCTTGCCTGGGCTACATAGTGAGCTCAGGGCCAGCCTAAACTACAAAGCAAGAGCCTATCTCAAAAAAAAAAAAAGATGGCTCTCTTACCCTCTATCCCCACCTTCCACACAAGCACCCTAGCCAGCAGTTAGACAAGAACATTTTTAGTCATTGGGAAACCATCAGAAAGGGAAGACTTTTGCCTTGTGGTTTTGGTTTTTGATGACTTTTTTCATTTGCTCTGTTATGGGTTGAATTCAAAACATCTTCATAAGGCTAATGTGTTCAGAGATAGGGTTTTGGAACATGATTAGATCATAAGGAGGCTCAGCTCATCTACTGACTAGTTTATTCATAAACTAAGTACATAGAAGAATGAATTAGGTACCGGTCAGTTTTCTTCTCCCTGGGATAAAGGACCTGACACCCACATCCTGAGGGAGAAGAGATTTAATTTCAAGTCACAGTTTCAGTCCACGTTTGGCTTTGCTACAAGGCAGAAGTGTCATGGTGGAAGCAGGTGGAGGACAAAATTTGCAGGTGGGAAGCAGAGCACAGGTGAAGAGTGGCAGGGAGAGATAAACTCCAAAGGCTCACACCATTAGTGACAGCTCCTCCCAACACCTTCAGCTGTGATTAGCAGTGGCTGAGATTATTGATGTGCATAGCATCCCCATGATCCAATATCCTCCATAGAAGCCTCTTAATCCAATCCAGCTAACAATTAAACTTAACTGACACAGGTTGTTAATTGAGGATGGGAAAGGTTGGAGGAAGCAGTCACTGGGTGTGTAGCCTAGAAGCACTTCCCTCTGCCTTGGCTCCGTCCCTCTCCCTCTCTGTTTTCAGCAACTGGGAAGCCAGCATCCCTGCTATGCCAGTTCCTTCTGCTCCAATGCTCTTTGTCAGCCAGAACCAAAACAATGAAGCAGGTGACACGTATTGTAGCCTCTGACATTATGAACCAAAATAACCCTTCCCCTCCTTAAGTTGTTATTCTTAGGGATATTATCACAGCAATGGACAGCCCAAAAGTGTATTAAGGGACTGGATGACCAACCTAATGTCACTATTTAAAAACAGAGAATCTCTTTGGTATAGGACAAGAACCACTCAAGATACATGGAAATCATCAATACATCTCCCTTCATGGAATTCACCATAAATTATTAGATCTAGCATCTTTGGAAAAAGATCTGTAATATGCTGTGCTGATTAGGTATATATTTTGGAACAATTATTGCCATCAAATGAATTAATTTGTTGTAAATTAGATCCCCAGAACTGCTTCTCTTGTAACTAGAAGTTGTTACTTTTTGATTGACAGTTTTCCATTTCTCCCCGTTCTAATGAAGTCTAAGTCATGAAAACAATGAGAAGTATAGTGACTCCCTGAAGGTAATGACTGCATTCTTGTGAATTGGCAATGGACTGATAAAAGCTCTCCTTAACCTACTGCAATTTCCTAAGATTTGAAGCTCTCATTTTTTTTAGTTAATGTTAAAGGCCAATTAGCTAAAGACACCCTACTTGGAGGAGATTGTTTGTTTGCTTCATTCATTATCCTATCACTATACAAACTTTCTCATCTAAAAAAAAATCATGATCATTATAGGCCATGAATATTTATTAAACAAACAATGCATGGATGATATAATATTGTTTTGGAATTAAGAAAATCATATTCTGACAGATGGCAAGCCCTTGAGGAACTTGAGGGAATGAATTTAGTATAGGCTTTAAAATAGATGTAGAGATATATGCAACTCACCCCACATTCATTATTTCAGTCCAAGCACCATACATTAGATATTTACTATATTTAATATCTATGCTACAAGATTATGGGATTATAAAATAGATCTAAAATATAGTATTTGCCAGCTCCTATAAGATATAAGAAAAAAATTGACTACAGACACAATTGCATATAACCAAATACCAAAATGAGAAGTTTAAGTAATATATTTTATAAGAGATCAGACCAAAGGTACTAGTGTGAGCTGAAGAACTTGGTAGGGAACTCACAGACTCCATGGAGATAATGCAGCTATCTTATTAACTGCATAATAATAAAGTAAATTGGAAAACTTACTCTAGCAAACTTTTAGGCTGAATTGTCTATGCTGCTGATCTGATCAGAAAAATGAAATATTTGCCAGTAGATTTTGAGTAGTCACAGGCTCATTATTAGTTAAACAAGTTTAATCTGAAGATATTTCACCACATTATAACTGGTGAAATGCTCGTCTGTTGTCTCAGGGCTCTTGCAGTAATAGATGTGGGGCCCTTTTGGAAATGGAACAAAAGATCTGAGGTGATCATAAGTGGAGTCCAAGTGCCACTGGCTCTTCTCATAAACACGCCTGAGATCATTCCTGTTCTCATAAGTTGTCCACATGAAGCGAGTAAAACCACTGCCATCTGTTCACAGCAGCAAGAGATAGCTCACAGCAGTGAGCCTAATAACCTGTCTCAATCAATCTATCACAGCCATTCACCTTGAGATGGACAAGAAAATTTTCATGAGTTGCACAGAATCCAAAGAAGACAGACTAAAGCCTGCCCTCCCAGAGCTTACTATAGGCCAGAGAAGCAGGATGTGTGCGGGCACAAGATAACTAATTACAAACAACACAGTAAGTAATAAAGCCCAAGTGAATGTACACAAGCTAAGGTAAGGAAAGGGGACCAATTGACAATGTACAGTTACCTTCTACCTTGCCTTTTAACATCACAAGCATATATCCATCTGCTCCTTCCTTGCACAGCAAGTCAGGAAGGACCAGATATAGACAGAAATCCATTTGCTAGTTGTTGTCCCAGTTTGCTCTCTGGTTACTTGCCTCCTTAGCCCTATAATCTGGCTCTCAATTTCTATTTCTCCTTGGTTTGCTAGCTTGTTCAAACTCTCTTCTTTGGGTTAGTGAAATTGTTTCTTTCTTGACTTTCTACTCTTCACTTTTCCCCAAGTTCCATATCTTTTATAGCTTCAGATAAGAAAGTATCATGTCCTTGCCTAAGGAAGTCTAAATATCAAGTGAGCTACTGACTACCCCAATAAACAAAAGTAGTATTAAAATAAAGAAAAGGAGCAAAATTAATTTACACAGGGCACAAGATGACCAAATTGAAGTCAATGTAAACCACTAAAAATTTAGTGAGAAGTGGAGATGATAGTATTCAAGCAATGTACTGATTTCCAAGAAGTTGGACCTATTAGAAAAGCCTATTTTCAGAGCTCTTTAATGCTGGTTCCTGAGGATTAGTGCTTAGGACTTGGTCACTTAGCCACCCACCTCTACTTCATCTGACCCATATCCAGTTAACCTGTGCCCAAGTTAATGAGAGTGTCTGTGGTCATCAATCTATTTCACTCTCTGCCTTTGCCATTTTGATTCCAAATTTTTATTGGCTCCCACTTAAGACAGAAAGAGGTATTCAGAGTTCCGAGCACTGCAGACACACTGGTCCTCTCTGCTGGATTGTGGTCCCAAATGACACACTTTGTGCTCTGAGTTGTTTGAATTTGCTTTCAGGACAACAGAATCAATGCACTCTCAAGCCTTCAGGCATCTTAAGGCAGTGACAACTCAGCTGTGAGTGACCACTGAAGGACTTCCTCTGTGACTGTCTTATGGCCACTCAAAATGGAAGTGAAGTGTTCAAAGCCCAGCAGACACATCTGGTAAGCAAGTCTGATGTACATGGGGAACAGCTACAGTGGCGAGCTTATTAGCAAGGTTAATAGGCTGCCACAGTACCTTGACATATCATCAACAGCCCTGGCTTCCAGAATTAAACTGTCTGCAGCCAGTTACAGAGCTGTTTTCCCATAAAATATGTGAACTTTCACATATTTTTTCAAGCAAAAATACGATACTTGATCCATTATTATTTTATGTCATTACTATTTCAATGGCTTTTAACATGTCTTTGCCCATTAAAAAGTATACATTAAATGAGATAAGAAAGTTAAAATGTTCAGAGTATGCCCTGTACCATGGTAAGTGCTATCATCATCATCGTCATCATCATCTTGCTACATTCAGCTGGGTACTTCTAGATAAATACTTATGAAACATAGCTCAAGATATTTGAGCAACTCAGGCATTGCCTTCCAGAAAAATTTCCCACTCCTCAGATGAAAATTCACATTCAAATCAACATCTAGGTTGATTTGTGTAAAGTTTCTTTTGTGTAAGGAAGAGAGATGGAAAGATGTGAATACAAATGGTTTTGAGTTGAAACAGTGAGAAAAGTTTCTAACAGAGTTTCACAGGTGGAAGGTGCTGTCTGTCCACACTTAAAATGTGTTGACAGCGTTGAACCTCATTCTTTGTGGGATCGTTGCTATATTTGCAAAACACAAACTCCCTCCCTTTCATTTGCATACAGAGACCAAGTAGATGAGTAACTACCTGGAGAATCCAGGACACTCAGAATAGCAGAATCAACAGTGAACTATGGCACCTCAAAAGGAAAAAGAGACACATGGTAGTGTTGAGCATCTGTAAAGCATGCCATGAAAGAGCCAAAGCCCCTAATCTTTGTTTTGCCTGAAGGCAACTTTGAGCATTTTTACAGATTCTGCAATTGATAAATCCTGCCTATGGAACAAGCATTCAATATAAATAAATTCATACCTAGTATCATTTTACCATGGGGCAAGGACATAAAAAAGAATCGGCAAAATTTGAATGTAGAAAATTAAGACTGAATTTATATCAATAGGTTACAGCATTTCAATTCATTCTTTCTGGAAAAAGTACTAAGAAATTAATATCAGAATCGCATTATATCCAATGTATCATCATTTTTCCCTACTTAAATAAATAGCACATTGAGAGAGATCCTATGTAGAGGTGGAGAGTAGCCCAGCAGAGAAGCATTTACTTCACATAGGCAAGGCCCTGGATTTGTTGTCCAGCACAGCAAAGAGAGAAATAAATAGCTTCTATTATCATGGTATAGATTCTGTTAGTCTTGGCCTGGCTTAGGTATATGCTTAGAAATTCCCCAAAGAACTTTCTAAGAGAAAGGAGCTATGTGAAATAAGCAGAGGAGCACTGACTACAAAAGGCTACCTCTACACTGTGGCAGCACCATCATCAGAGTTGAACACAGTTCTTATTTCCTGACTGTAGTGCTATGTGCGTTCATCATCCCATCAATCAAAATAGACCAAGTTATACTCTTCTGCAGTTTAGGACAGAGTTCCCCAGGTCAGTAACATCTTCTTATGGTCTTCATCAGTCACTGACATTGTACCACCCCATTAGTGCACAGTTCCTGCATTTGCACAGTATCTTCCCTGGTCATTCTAATACAAGGGGCCAATCTCTCCTCTTACCATTGTGGACCAGTTAAAAGAATTTACCCTTTTGGTTTTGTACTTTTCTACCTTTCCTTTCCACCAAACCTTGCCTCAAATCTTTATTAAAAGTCTTTTATCACTTACAGCTGCTACTACACTTTAATCATATATATAAAATTTTTTCAGAAAGGCTTAATGTCTTTGGGAACAAGGACACCACTTAAGATTTTCTCCAAGGATGCAGACAAGAACAGTTGGGTTCTCATTAGATTAATTTGTTGAGATTTCTACTGAAATTCTGAAGCCAAAATAGAGCAGCCTAAAGCAAGTCAACCCATCACAGAGATAATAAAGCTTACATGTTCATAAAAGAAACATTTCTTCTGGCCTACATTTCCAAGAGCAATGTCAGTGATGATATACTATATGGGCAGACTATGGTGCTTGCCTCACCTGTACTCCACCTAAGGGGAAACTGAGCCCCCAAACTCATGAATTAACCTGAAGTTGGTAAATCTCATATCAAGCGATTCATCACTACTCCACAACTCCTTAAGTTAAAAACAACTGGCTGTTCTAGGATGACAATGGAACTATAGAGAAGCCAGTACGTTATCTTATCAGCAACCAGTGAAAGAATTCCTGAGTCAGAACTCAGAGAGTCCTTCGCAGAAGTTGCTGAAGAGAGAATGGAGTAGTTATCAAGCCAAACCCAAACTAAAGGTTTGCCTAGAGAATCTGTGAAGTAAAATAGGCAAATGTAAAGTTTTAAACCATCTGAGACTATAAAGAATAGAAATTGGCAGAGCAGATGTTATAAAAGAGAGCTCAGTGGGTAATGAGAAGAGAACAGTGCTATCACACAGAAAGGACCTATGTTCGTCACTTGGTGACAGCGATCTGAAAAGTGCTAGAAAATTTCTATGACTACCTACAGGCTTCAAACTCAGAAGATGCTACCTATGTGGATCTTCTTGGAGGTGTGTGAAATTGCACATCCCTTAGAGCCCCAAAGTCTGCTTAGTATGGCAGAGTTTCCTCACCATCCTTGAGAGAGTTTGTTACCATCTCAGCTTGATTCAAACTCTTGGGGAAAAACCCAAGTATGAGAAACTATTAATGGCATCACTAGATTCCGTTTCTTTTCCTTTGTTCATTGCTTCCTATGTCTAGTGTTTCCTATTCACCCTATTCATGAGATGTGCCATATAAAATTCCTCAAACTCATTTACACTAAAATATAAATGAGTCATAAAAAGCTCCAAATATTGGCCGTTTTAACAGAATGTGTCTTTCAGTAAAGAGAGAGAGAGAGAGAGAGAGAGAGAGAGAGAGTATATGTTAATGAGACAGGGGCAGATTGACCCCAGGGCTCATGTTGGGGTGATCTGACAGAAGCATCAACATGTCTAAGGTTAAGAAAGCATCCTGTTGGGAGCAGTGCTTACAGTAGACATGAGAAGCAAACAGACTTGACTGGAGAGAGAAGTTGAGCCTTGACAAAGCGCCAACACAGTTTCAGCCTACCCTTCCAGAAGTGCTGACCATGAGATGGCCTTCCCAAGGCTGCTGTGAGTCAGAGCAAAAAAGGGCAGCCTTCTCTCAGCCATTGATTAATCACGGATGCAGGACATGTGGGGGATGGGAGGGTCCTAACAGACACTGACAGCTGACCACTGTCTCCCTGCAGTGCTCTCAGGAGCCAGTGCAAACAGTCTGCTGCTGTTCTTGAAGGAGGATATGCGCATGATCCTGTCCAGCAAAGGCAGGATATGAGCAAGTAGTCTCTTTCAGCAGGTAAAAAGGCTTTTACAGAGAAGAATTAAGAGATTATGTCACTTACACTGCTTCTAAATATAATACAGCTGAGCTTCCTGACTACACAATATCTCAAATGAGTAAGATAGATCTAACTAGAGAACATGGAAAAGGCATTAGAACTATTATGGTTCCTAAATTCTCTCTCCTGATCAAGACCTTTGCTTTAACTTTCTAAATTATATTGTGTGTGTGTGTGTGTGTGTGTGTGTGAATGTGTGTGTGTTCATTTTCCTTTTATGGTGTTATTCCTAATTAGTAAATGCATCACAAAATTAATCTTGCATGAAGGAAACTAAGAAAGGAGTGAAATTCTGTTTCTTCTCTCCTTTGATGTCTAGGTACCGGTGGATGTCTTGTGTGACCTTGTTAGGCAAATTCTACCATTGTGCAGGTGAGGTTCTGAGACAGGGGGCCTGGCCCTCTTAAGTAGCATTTGCTCACCCCCACAAAACTTAGGTGGTGGTTCCAAGAAACAAACGGCTTTTGCTGGGCTCTTCATAATATGATTTGCATGCTTGAAATGAGATCGCCAAAGTAATTGTACAATATTGCTTGCCATTACCATCATTAAAAACAGGCAGATGTAGGAGCACTCCCAGGGAAAATCTTCCTGCTGGGTTTTCATGGAGATAAGTGCACAAAATCCACTTTTGAAAAGATGTTGAATGGAATGAATTTGCCATTCACTGGCTGTCTGATGATGATTTGCTTGTTAATTGGAAGTTTAGGCTTTAGAGAAGCCTTAACAAATTTGATTGCTAAATTCAGGAGGTTTACTCCCTCTTTGCAAGCCATCTTCAGAGTCATAAATCCCACTTTGTGCATGTGTGTCTATGTACTCATTTAGAATCTCTGTGAAAAGAAACCAATTCCTAACCTTTTTGTCAGTAGCGCTTTCTGGAATGACGTCGGCAGCAAACAAGGACAAAGCATTTTGTCCCTTTTCAAGTCTCTAGACCCAGATAGGGGAGAGTATGAACAGGAGAGGCACAAGGCACTAAACTGAGCGAAAGGTCATCTCCATGTTCTATCTGGTGATTGTCCTGTGATATGCTGAGGACAATTGCTTGGCTGGGCCCCACTTTGGGGCATTTTCATTTTCATTTTCAATCTGCTTCATTTCTACTAATGATCTCAAGTAGGGTTTAAGAACAAAAACAAACAAACAAAACTGCAGGAGCATTTGTCTGGAAATCCTGCTGCTCTCTTCTCCAATCAGACAGTCCTGAGTACCCTCCAACCTAAACAGTGCCAACTAGTTGGCAGGGTCGCCAGCCTCCTGAGGAGGATCTCACTTTATTTTTAATGACCACATTTACAAATCTACAAAATGACTTTTTCTATCCTTGTCATTACCTTTCCAGATTAGTTTGTTCTAAGTGACAATAAGTTTATCCCCGGCCAAGGAGAAGGGCTATGCTCACGTGGACCTGTGCAGGCGGTTATGTACATGACACAGGTAAGTTTTTGTGGGGTTTCAGGTCTCATTTCTCAGGACTGACTTCAAGGACACAAGAGTTAGTCCTTTCGTCATCATTTCCAGTGATTTCACAGTGTGTGCACCAACCAACAAACCTGTGTCGAGCCTCATCAATGTAGTAAGTGATATTGGTATAAAATTATGCATGATATAAATATACCTTGGAATCAATTCCAAGACATAGTGACAGCACTTTAAACACTAAATTGAAAGCTTCTCCCCGCTCCTTAGTCCTCTGAGTCCCTTTGTCATGTCGGACAACACATCTGGACCCTTCAAAGCTGCATGAGTTTGGAAAGGGTGAAAACTCACTTTTCTAAGATTTTAAAAGTTAGAGACCACAGAGCTTTCATTCACTGATGTGTTTGTTTAGAGTCTGACATGTGCCAAAGTCTTTGGCAGTGCAGGGACAGGATGGGGAGACAGGCTCTGGTTGGTGGCGCCGGCTAGAAGCAAATGGAGCTGGCCAGCTGTAGCAGTAAAGCACGAGAACCATATCTGACATAAAGGTATAGTATCTAGTTGGGATTTCCTGAAGAGCCCGTCCAGGTCCTGGACACCTGAGAATCTCCAAGAGTGAGTCGAAAGGAAGGGAAGGTCAAGACAAAACAGAGGCTCATGTGGGAGAGAAAGAAACACGGAGCTGGAAAGCGGGAAGGAAGCCCCGGAAGGCTGGCGGGCTAGTTCAGGCAGGAGGCTGCCTGCATCACTTGCTTTTGCAGGCAGTGATTGCTCGGTAAATATAGGTCGAATTAATGTATCCATCAATGACTACAATATCAGGAAATATGCAAAATCCCAGCCAGATGATGTAGACCAGAAAGGAATGGACTTCGCCCAGGATTTAAAAAGATAACTGCTTCCTCCACTCGTTATTCCCACGATCGTGAAAAAGGGACCTAAACAAACCTTGAGAATGATAATGTATATTTATACCAGAGACCTCGGTGGAAATCAGACATCCGAGTGCACCGTGAAGTTTTGCAGGCACTGGAGTCAGTGCCCGTGGAAAAGAACGCGCGTGCTGCACCTCTGATCTACCCTTAGTACACCACGCACTGCAGCTCCTGCCAGTGACGCCCAGCCTACCCGCTCAGGGATAAGCAAACATATCTTTTCTGTTTAATTTATGGGAAATGAAAACAGACCAAAATCCTACCTAAATATCTGCAGGAAATAAGTGACTTTTTAAAATTAATTTTAGAAAGCAAATGCCGTTTCCCTGGGGGACTTGAAGAAAAACACACCAGCGGAGAAAAGGAGAAGATTCATCCCCCTCTTCAGTGTACTCCTCTTCGTACCTCTCAGCTAACCACTTCTCCCACCACAGTTCTCTGCAGCATGCTGCTAGGCCTAAAACAAGGAATAGCCCCCAAAGCAGCGGGACGTAAACTATTATCAGTGTGCATGCCTGGGGTATGAAACCATGTATCTTTGAAATGGTCTGGTTTGAAGTCACGCCCACGAGACCCTTGAGGGGTTCAGCAGAGAGGACAGGTCTCACCCCCCTGGATAGCAAAGCCACCTCTGTTCCATTACAACAACTGAATTTACTCGGATTATTTTGAATTTCAAAGTGTGGGAAAGGAGTGCATGTGAATTTTTATGTTTATAAAAGAAAAACATAACACAATCTTACATGAGCTGAGACACCACACACACAAAACAATTTACAAAGCCTGGGATTTTTCTGGACTTCTTTCCACAGAAGACTTTTAAATGAATATCAGTGGCTGGATGGACATGCGCACACACACACACACTACACAGTAGGACTACTTATGCAGGCAGTGCTTGCCCCATAGAAAGTTAGGACAAATCAGTCCATTTCACTTACTTCTATATGAGGTAGATGGTCTCCTATATCTTACGGAGCTAAGTTAAAACAAACTGTTTTCTCACCACCTCCGAGAGAAATTAAATAGAGGAAGCAAAGCAAGCAGAGAGCTACAAAGTTTCGTCCAAGGTCAGCTCTGCCTGTTAGCAGTAGAGCTGGAAATAAAAGCCAGGACTCCTCTTCTTCTTTCCTGTCCTGTGCCCATTGGACCAAAATGCTCTCAATCAATAGGCAGCCAGTTATGACGGATTCACATTCTACCCAGTGTCAATAAAAACAAAAATCAAGTTTTAATCAAAACACATAACCAAGATCTACATTTCTCTTGGCCTCAATAAATCTTCCCCCAAAGGAAGCGGGCTAAAATTCTTTACATTTAAAAAATGAGCTCCGCTGGGACTCCAAATTCCAGTTCGATTTTTGAGCCGAGGCATTTTTTTTCTTTATCATGCACTTGGTGCTGTAGTGTGATAAGAGCCCCATGCAGACCATAAAACTAATTTATCATCTGTAAGGTGTACAAAGAAAATGGTAGCTGCCTACTTGTCTGCTTGACATATGAGGTCATTTTTGCCGCTAGCTTTCTAATACTGAGGAATTTTATCAGCTATTTATATACATTAATTGTGGGTACCCATATGCTCAATGTTGTATTTAATAATGCATTGCATTGAATATGCATTCCTTAAGTTTTAGCATGCAGTGAGCATCTTGCATTTAACTATTTGGTTTGCCTATTAATGGCCATTATTCAGCTATGCCATGTTACCTTCTCTTTCAACTGAATTTATGTGTCTCTAAATCTGGCTCACCCTGCGGAAACCCACTCAAGTGGACAAGGCCACCTCACATTGTCCCAAGGGCTCCAAGCAAAAACAAGCAGAGGAAGTGCCATGGTCCACTTAATAATACTCAAGCAAAAGGATTATTTGATGAATCCCTTTCCCCAAAGGACAGCAGCATATTCACGCTTCGCAGTGTAAATATAAATACAGTTCTCAGGCAACAGAGACACGGGATGCTAGATAAAGTGTGAAAAACACCGCGGCAAACAGCTATGCCACAGTGATTTCTTAACTAGCCTGGGGGAATCGCTTCAAACACCCTGAGTGGTCCCATCCCCCTGCTCCACAAGCCCTCCTCGGTTTTGTCCCCCAGGAAAGGAAACAAAGTCCAGCTCAGTGGGACACTTGGCCACACAGTGCCATAGCCTTCCCTCCTTGCTATGAATGGCCACTTCCTGATAAGGAGGAAAGAACCGCAGACTATCATCTGCCCCAGGAGATAGATCCCCTCTCCACACACAAGCTCACATGTCGCAAGTGTTAACATTTGCATCATAAAATTAACTGCTGTAGGACAAGATTTTAAATGGCCCTGATCAAAGACAAACAATTTCTATGGGTATAATAGTCTATAAAGAATGATCCCTTGAATTTCTTGGCTCAGAATACATTTTCAGAAGAGCTTTTGTTACCCAGCAGAACAAAGGAAAGGTATAGTTTTGATCCCAGAAAAAAAATATCAAGAAAGCTAACCCAAAGTAAAATATAGCAGATGTGGAACCAGTATGGGCACATCCAGCCAAGGGGGCCTGGTGGTAGCTGGGGAGGTGGCAAAGACACGGAAAGGTGCTGAGCTTGCCGTGTGGCCAGGGAGATAGTGGTGTTCCTTCTCTTGCCCAGGTCTGTGATCTCTGTGGCTTGCAGCTCATAAAACAGCACTGAAATATGTTCAGAAGCTCTTCTAAAACCGGATAACTTGACTATACAAACAATAAATACTAATGTGGTTTCTCCCAAATCCTTCCTTGAACTCTAGTTCAAGGTACGAACTCTATTTGCCTGATACATCTGCAATGTGAATAGAAGAATGCACATAAATTCTAAAATGTCTTTCTAGTTTTTATATAACTTTGAATGTATAGCTTTCATGTGAGTTGAACAAAATACAGAGCAAGTAGAGATGAACAGTCTGTGCATCCTTCTACTTATCAAGCACCCAGCAGGGCTGTATAAGTTCAATTAGCTTATCAGATATGCCAATGCTAAATATTTTGCTTGAATTAATCATGGTTAAGCCTCTTTTGAGTGTACAGTCAAACACTGGGCAAAAAGGCTTTGGCGAAAGGACCGTGTGTTATTGTGCCCGTTTTTTTAGTGTCAGAGACATATAACATCTTTGAGCTCTTACCACATGACCTCCTATGTGAAATCTCTCCTACTCCAGCGCCTTCCTTTTCAGAGTCTGTCCCATGTTTTGTTCATTCGCCATCCTGGTAAAATTTCTCTGTAAAATTTAAGCACTAGATTTCTATTCGGAAAACAGTTTCTGCCGTCTTTATAATGCTATTTACCATTAAGATTGAATCCCGTTCCATCACGATCTCTTATCTTTTCAATCATTCTGAAACGCTTCAGCTCTAGAAAAACTGAGCAACCTGTACTTATGATCATATAAAGTGTGAGGCTCTTATCCTGACCATCTACCTAGTGTGCTAAACCACTGCCAAATTTATGAAAGATGTTTAACATCATAGGTGTTGGATATATTTAAAAATCAACTCTAGGCCATTCCTCATTCTTTGGTCAAGAATTCCCATCAAGGATATAGATTCTCCAGAAAGAAAATTCCTCTATAAACTTAGGTACTCCATCAGGTATCTCACCAAAACAAGAACATTAAAATAATTACATACTTTCTTATATTTCTGAAAACATCATCAAGATCATTCACTGGTGAAAGGATGGTCTTTTCAACAAATAGTGCCGCAGTTGGAACATCAATGGTGTATGAGAGTTCGTTTCCCCAAACCATCCCCAGGACAGTGCATTACCACAATTGTGAAATGTGAAAAAATGAGAGTTAACAAATGCTACTATATTATTTTCTCTAATGATGAATGAGGTGAGTTTCTATTAAAATATTGAATAGCCATTTGCATTATTATCTGTGAATAGTTCATTCATGTCCTTTAAAACACCACGTCAGGAAAATGGAATATTAATTTTCCAAAGAATGAAATGGAGGCTTTTTGTATGTAATAGCATATTCAATGTTTCTAAATAAAGTTAGTTTATTGGTACCTTTAGCAATATATTATAATCATATTCCTCATTGGGAATTTATACCTATACATGATATATCCTGATTCTTATTTTTTTCTCCTTCCCTTGCCCTCCCTTCAAACTCCCAGTTCCCTACATACAAAAGCTTTGTTCCTATTTTATCCTGTTTTACCATCAAGTTTTTTATTTCCTTTCTTTGCTTTCCCCTGCTCCCACTCAATTACAAATGAGGAAGAGCCCTGGAGACTGCACCTTGGTTTGGTGCGTAAGAAACATACCCAAAAGTAACTCAAACTGGATCAAAACTTAAAGGCAAAGGCTGGGGATTTAGCTCACTACACAGCACCTTCCTAGTAAGCACGAGGTCCTGATTCAATCCCCCAGTACCACAAAAAACAAATAAACGAAACCTAAAGGTAAGAAATAAAACTCATAGAGGAAAGTATAAGGAAAAATTTTCATGACACTATGCTTAGCGATAATTTCTTAGGTATGATCTAAAGTCACACACAGCAATAGAAAAAGTAAATCGGGTTCCCTCACTTCCGTGCAACAAAGGACGCTATCAACAAAGTCCTTTTGGAGAGGGATATTTTGTCTCAGCAATGAAAAAGTAACAAAGACACCTAAGTTCAGTCTCCATCTTCAGTACTGGAAAACAAAACCAACATCTTAAACTCAAAACATCACTAAAAATAAAACTAGAAACTAAATAAGACATGCACAAAAGACTAGACTAGTCATTCTTCAAAAAGGATAAACACATGCCTAATGAACACATTTGAAAAGATGATCAATATCAGAAATTATTAGGAAAATGTAAATGAAGACAAATAGGTAATGCTTTACATTCACTGGGACAGTTACTATAAGGGGAAGCCAAGGGGGAAGGAAAACAGTAAGTTGTGAGAATGTGGAGAGACTGACATCTTTGTGCTCTGTGCGTAGGAACGTAAAATGATACAAACGCTGTAGAAAACAGTACGGTACCATCTTCAAACACTATGGTAATTAAACAGAATTACCATGTAGTCCAGCAATTCCAGTTCTAGAAACGCACACACACACACACACACACACACACACTGGAAGCAGTGATTCAAAGAGGCATTTACACACTCATTTTATATCAGCATCTACAATAGCCAAAATTTGAAATCAAACCAAGTGTTCACATCCAGATGAATAGATAAACCAAATGTAATTTATTCTCATAAATTTAATGGAACATTATCATCCTCAAAAAGGCAAATTCTCACATATTACCTAATAGTGATGAAACTTAAGATGTTATGATAGAAGAAATAAAATAGACATCAGGGGATTCATCAAGTTGTCATGGGCTAGGTAGAAGAGAAAATTAGGAAGTATTATTTAATCAGTATAGAGTTTCAGTTTGAGAAAATGACAGCTTTCTGTAATTTGATAGTAATATTTTTGTACACAAACGTGTATACACAATGCCATATAAATTATTTAAATAGTTGAATTGTTTTATATTATATACTTTTTTTTTTGAGACAGGGTCTCACTTTGTAGTTCAGGCTGGCTTTGAGCTCACTATGTAGCCCAGGCAAGCTTCGAACTCAGCAATCCTCCTGTCTCTGCCTCCCGAGTGCTGGGATTACAGGCATGAGCCACCACACCCGGCACTGTGGTATGTGGTATTGATTGTTGGTGGGCGTGAGTCTCCATGCCCAGCATTGTATGTGGTTTCCGGGGATCGAACTCAGGACCTTGCACTTGCGAGGCAGGCGCCCGAACCACTGAGCTAATCCTCTGGCCCTATATTATATACATTTAACCACAATTTTTAAAAAGGGTGAGGAAGATTAGGAAGAAATTCAAGACCTCAGCTATGAATCTCTTCCTTATCTCAACAGAAGCAGGAAATAGTAGTAATTATTTATAGTGTGAATTTTGAATCATTTTTCTGTGAGCAGAAGACATAACAAATCCCATTTCTCAGATAAAATACCAAACTAGGTAAAGGCTAAGTAATGTGTTCAAGGTGCAACATAATTGTTGATGCCTATCCCAGCATCCTCCCTAGAAAGCCAACAGAAATGCCACCAAGGAATTGGGACTAACCAGTTCCCTTTGCTGTCTTCTCCTGGCACCATCCACAGTAGCGTGTCCCAGTTCAGTTCCCCATTTCCCTCTTTCTTCCCACCCAGTGACCTGATTCATTGAGTTATGTAATCTCTCATCTCATTGGTTTGCCAGCCCTTACCTTTGTACTATCTCTCCCTTTAGACCTGCTTCTAAACACTGCCTCTGGGGCCATTGTGGTTTGAATAGTTCATATCCACAAACTGAGGATAGTTGTTGCTCAGTGAACATTCGTGGTTGGGTTGACTTGGACTCATGTTACCCTTTCCCCTCTCCTCTCAGAAAGAATGGAGAGTAGCATATGCCTCAGAAGTGCTGCTCTCCTCCCTTATCATAGCAATACCTCATTGCCACGCAGTGTCATAGTGGGACCTGAAATAAAAGGAAAAGTCAGCGATGCTGATCTGGTCTAACTTTGAAATCTTGATATTTTGTTCACTACGAATTTCTGTATTTATTTTGAAGTTTTACATACTGTATTAAATATTATTGATTCTGATTATTAAATCTTTATCTTCACTCATTTCATCTTAGTCTTGCCTTAAATTTACCTCTCTTCAAAATTGAAAGAAAAATGTGAAAAGAAAGAAAGAAAGAAAGAAATGGAAAATCATCCTTCCTGATTCAGGTGATGGGCCGAAGTGAAGTCGGGCGCCAGTCAAGTGTTCTGAGGATGAAAGGCGTGAGAGGGCTGTGCTGTAACCCTGCGTAGGAAAGAGCGCAGCATCAATGTCTTTCATGGCCCTTTTGACAAGATCTTCTCAACCTAAAATCAAAAGCTTATATTTAAACACCACAAATTGCATATCTATGAAAAATGAAGTCCCTACAGGCTCACTTTCTGCATTTTTGTTCTAAGAAAGTATTAGAGTCATTTGGGCTGTCTTCTTAAAAGATTTGTATTGTTTTATGATAGGTTGCGGGAAGCTATCAACTGAATATGTAGCCAACAGGTCAGGAAAAAAAGCAATGTGGCTTGACTGCTAAGTTTGTCAGTCCTGTCTCTAACTGACCAGAGCCTGCATCTGCACCAGTGTGTGGCATGTGTGTCTCTTTGTGCGTGTGTGTGCATGCCTGCATGTGTGTGTACTTTACGTCACTCACCACAGGCCTTGTTTTTCAGCTCACAGCAAAGCAACCTGTCTGTCTTTAAACACTACAGGACTTTTCTCTTTTCCTGGGGTATCTGTCAGAGGCCCAGCAGAACATTCTCCCATTTGCTGACAGTGGGGGTGAGAAAGTCTGCCATCCCCACCCCAGAGAATACGTGTGGAATCAGCTGGAGAACGCACTGGTCAGATCTCAGTGTACAGGACTGTTGAGAGAGGAAAAACTGTCTCTTCATTCCTCGGGCAAGGCAAATGCCAGCGCAGCGCAGGCTCAGTGGGAGAGGGGAGATAATGAGGCATTTTGAAACAGCAGACATTGTCAGAAAGACAGAAATTGGGAAAGGGGGGAGGTGGTGAGTGATTACTTCTCAAAGGAGCAATGGAACACAAAATGGGTCTCAGTTTGGGTTAAGCAAGGGAGAGGAGAAAAGGAAGGGTGTTATGAATTATTTACTACTGGATAGAGCTTAGCTTTGATCCCAGCCCTAATTGTGAGGTTGTCTTGGTGTGTAGGAACTGAAAAGAAAAAGAGTTGCCGACTTCTCTGACTGTGTATTCCCATGGACATGTACATGCCCTGGTGTTGCTTAAAGGTCACACACAGGCTGAGTTAGATTCACTTATGAAGTACATAATTCAACAGGTACAGGGAATGTGATCTACTGCTGAACATGTTCTTTATCCTGGGGTTAAAAAAGTCTAAAATGCCATCCCTAGAGATCCATTAATTTTAGTTAATTATGTTCTCTTCACTTAATCTTGTTATTTATAACTTAAAATAAAGGTAATATTTATTCAAGGAACACAAAGTGTACTCAGAAAAACTCTAAGTTTTTTGATGACCATCCTGGGTTGCTCAAAGACACTCTTTATGTCTATTTTCCTAAGGCAATAGAAATTCTTCGCATTCTGTGTCTCATCGTTCATAATTTTGCCTCAGTTCTGATGTGATCTGAAATGCTCTCTTACTGGCTTCCAGCCCTTTGCTCATCACACATGGACTATGATGCAGAATCTCTCACACTTGAGTACAGCCACTCTATAAATTAAAAAGTAAAATCAGCCAAGAGAATCACACAACAATTAAGCAATGCACTATGACATGGGAGTCATTATCTGCTAGGCAAAAACTCCTGAGAGGTACAAAAGGACAAAGTGAACACCATTGCTGCCAGCAGAAAAATAATTAGGAAAAGAATCTAGGAAAAGTATGGCTAGCTCACAACCCAGGTAATTCTCCCACAAAGAATGGAAACTTACCGTGGGAATTGATTCAGAGGCTTGAATGGAATAGGCTTTGCCTACTTCCCTAGCCCTTAAGCCAGTCCAGGTACATTGTGGGGTTCTTCCACAATACTCCAGATTTTCTTTCTCATAATGCTTGCTTAACTCTCATATGGTTGTCCTTAAATCAGCCATCATTCAGCTGGACTATAAATTCCATATGATAAAAGCAACTGACATCTGTTATGTCAGGAAATAGTCAAAGCACTCTGTCATTTCAGTGAATCCTCAAGGTCACCCAACAGTGGGAAGATTCTGATGTCTTTTGGCCCAACTATTTTCTCATATTCTAAAGGTATAACTAGTAATCAATTTTGATTTGCTTTTAAATAATACATTGACTGCCTTGGGTAGTAGCAATCAGGCTATTCTGTTCTTTACCACTGCTGTCCAGAGCCTAGAACAGGGTTTGTACCATATTTAAAGCACAGATAATTACAAGGTGGATTAAATCATCAATATCTTTTACATCCTGGTCACTAGACATGGTACTCTTCATAAGGGCTAAATATATTACAGTTCCTGATGTCAAAGAACTCACATTCCCAGTCTCACATTCTCACAGTCCCAATGAAAAGAACAATGTTTTAGGTATTTGCATATACCAAATGTTTTTAAATCAATAGCACTGTTGTTAACATTAAAGTAAAAGTTACTGTAATTAACCTTAAGTTTAGTGTGATGTTTTGCAGAAGCATCATGTTAGAGAATCATAAGACATGCCAGACTGAGAAGTCATGTTCTGTTTTAATGATATCACAACACAGTATGCCATTTTTCATTCCTCTTGAAGGAGCCAGATTGTCTTTAAGGAAATATGAGTATCTTCTTCATTCTTGGCCAAAGAGTCCAAAATGGCATCACTAAAGACACATCAATTTTAGTCACTGTCTATATATTCAATATTTTTATAATAAGTAAAAAGTACTCCAAATAGAGGTAATATTTACTAAGGGAATACCACAATGAACAGAGGGAATTATGAACAAATGTAATTGGGAAATTGTGAAAGAGAAGGAAAATAAAGCTAAATATCTGAAAATCAATGCTCTGTTGTAACATGCCATGCTATCATATGACAGCATTTAAAAAGTATGGTACATCTTCAAGTTTTTTAATTAAGTGGAAATGAATTACTGAAAGTAGACATAACAACATTTCAGAAATAGAAGAAACCATATGTAAAAACATGATAATCATGTCATTTGGGAACTTTGAGAAAATAACTGAGAATAGTTCATATTAAAGAGTTGTGGTGGAAAGAAATAAAAGGATGAGACGATAACACTGAGCTGGAATAAATTAGAAATAAACATCCAATTAGAGCTTGTCTGCGCAGAGGTGTGCAATATTACAGGAGATGGTTTTTCTTCCATTATTAACACAGTGACTTTTCCAGTTGTAAATGTGCATAAAATTATGTACTACACCTTAATTCTACCCATTTGAAAATACTCAGAAAGATGAATTCTCAACATTTAAAGGACCTTTTAGTTCTCCACTCTCCAGCTACATGTCAACTCCATCTCTACCGCGCTGACACCACGATGACTGACGTTGGTTTTGATTTGACATTTCAGCATTTGAAATACACAGGCACACTCACTCACATGCACGCACGCAGAGCCTTCGACTTGAAATTTGATTGGCATCAGTCATTTCATAAGCTGTCTCTTGGGGATCAGACCAATGGACCTTTTTAAAGCTTGCCTTATTGAACTGACCCTTCTGATCTCAACACATGATTCATACTTGCTAATCTTCTTGGGAGCCTTCCTTACTCTTAACAAGCCTGTCATTTCTTCCTTCTCAGAAATATTTTTCTCTGGGTAGAAGATGATTTAAAATGTTATTTTTATATCTGGTCTTAACTTTGGCATGGAATGATACAAATGCACCAGTGAAGTAACTATTCAAGCTGATTAGTTAATTTCATCAAAAAGAATACAGACATCAGCATCTTTGTGCATTTCTTATAAAAACACATGAAATCTCAATTCAACTCAACAAATAAAACATCACAAAACATTAAATTTGAAAATATTTAAGCATTTAGTGCAACCTTCCACCCAGTAAAAGAATCTCTATGATACCTGTTAAGTGGCATCTGTTTGAACATTTTCTGTTAAGAGAAGTTATTTTGAAAGTCCTTCACATTCAGTGTATTTTTACCTCTTGAAAACTCTTTTTCACTTAATACTAAAAGTCTTTAACTCCATTCTCTTACATACTAAATGTGTTTTAATTTTACTTGTCTGTTGTAATTCTGAACCCCCCCAAAAAAAACTGCATCTCTCACTAAATGATAGCTCAGAGCTAAATCTGAATATCTAAAATTGCAGAGTTATGTTTTTCTCATACTCCATCCAGCACATTGTATCTACCCCTATTCTTTACCACCTTCTTCACTCTTTATGAGTGCTTAAAGATCCACACTGTGAAAGCTCTATGACCATACTTGTAGTTCCTATAAAGCGTCCTTAAAATGATTCATCTCTTGCTATCTTCCCATCTTCATAGGACTTTAACACTCTCTTAATCACAGTACATCTTCTTTTTTCAGTTTGAAAATCAATAAGTTGAAGCAACACATTCCTGAACAGAAAGAGAATTGGCATTTATTGGGGTTATGTGTCAAGTATTACACTAAATGAAAGGATGGGAAAGGCCCAGAGATGGAATCGATACAATAACTTCAAAAAATTTACACTTTTGAGGAATGGAGACAACCTTAAAATATACATAAATATAGTACAAAATGATGTGATGTGATGTGTGCTATTCTTTCTAGTGACTTAAAATTATCTATAAGAACAGTATCATTTCCAGTAAAAAGGTCAGAGAGGAGAGAAACATCCTCCATGGAGGCAGAAAAGGAAACCTGTGAAAACAGTAACATAAAAAAAATAACAAATCACATTTTAAATTGTAGTTATTCTGTATAACACAACTGCTATACTGCTTAAACAACGTCTCTGAAGTAATATTGACCTCCCTCTTTATGAGCCCAAACTTCTAACATTTCAAGCTATAATTTACCCCATAAAACTCTCTGGGATAATTCCTGCACACAAACCAAAAGTCACCCACAGGTTCTTGTTCCTTAGGAGGTAAAAAACAGTATTGTGTATTTCCAAACTACCTTTACTTTTAACTACGAGTTCTTTGCTTATGGGATATATTCTAAATTACTGGAAATGTTTACAATTTCCAAGAATTCTTACTGTCACTTACATTCCTTTTTAACACATTACTATTTTATAGATGGAGGGGGTAAGGTGTGACAATTTGATACACGTGCATGACATAAATGATCAGAGCAGGCTAATTAGCATTTTATTTCCTTGACATTTATGATTTCTTAGTGTTGGGCTTTCATCCTTTTAATCTGCAGACCACAGTCCATCCTACACCTCACTCTGAAGGAAGCTACCTGACTCTTAGACACTCAAACTAAAGGTAAATATACATTCCAAGTACAAGAGAAGCCCTAAGGACAAATAGCCACTATTTGCTGGCCAATGAGAATGTATCTTTTCAGAATTTAGGCAAGAGTTCATTGGAAGACAATTAGCTCTTAAATTGAATAGCCACAAAAAAACAAACGGAGAAGAAATTAAAGGGTGTGGGCAGGATTTAGATTTGTGGTGTACGTTCCTCAGACAACAAAGAGAATTATGGGGCTGGGAATTTAGCTCAGTGGTTCCAGCACCTGTCTTGTAAGCACAAGGTTCTGAGTTCAATCCCTGATACAGGAGAAGGTAGAAGAAGGAGAAGGAGAAGCAGAAGGAGAAGGAGAAGAAGAAAGAGGAGAAAGAAAATTACTCAGTCACACAGAAGACCATGCAGCCCCAGCAATAGCTGAACAGGATCTCAGCACACTGGGCCCAGTGCAGCAGGTCACAAGCTGCCTAAGTGGAAATGATTTTTGTGAACTTCAGTAGGTAAGTAGTTCATACTGCACCATTTTAGTAAATTCTCTTTCTATTTCAACCAGGTGTAGTGTGCACTACTGTTCTTTGTAGCAAGGATCCCTACAAAGCACCTATTAACTCTTATATCCCAGCTTTGTAAAAATTATTCTATGCCAACAAAGCTTCCAAATTTTTGAGCAGGAAAAAAGTGTGGTTAAGATAAAACAAAAGGTAATGGATTACTTTTTAAAATATATATTCAGTGCTTAAAGTTAAATAAGGCAGGGGCCAGAGGGTTAGCTCAGTGGTTCCGGCACCTGCCTCACTAGTGCAAGGTCCTGAGTTCGATCCCTGGTAACCACATACAATGCTGAGCATGGAGACTCACGCCCACCAGCCCACCAGCCATCAATACCACATACCACAGTGCTGGGCGTGGTGGCTCACACCTGTAATCCCAGCATTTGGGAGGCAGAGACAGGAGGATTGCTGAGTTCGAGGCTTGCCTGGGCTACATAGTGAGCTCAGAGCCAGCCTGAACAACAAAGCGAGACCCTGTCTAAAAAAAAAAAAAAAAAAGTTAAATAAGGCAGGAAACGTGCATGTTATTTACTTGCATAACAAAGAAATGGAAGTATTTAAAACTAAAACTGATGAAAAGGAAAAATATGATACAGGGATTTCTAAACATTATTCCTCACAGCAACAAAAACTACTAGATGTTGCCTGAGTGTTTCGATAGGGGACAGCACACAGAGAGATGAGGCCTCAACTTGAGAGGAAATCGTTGGGTACACTGCACCTTGCTGATGAGATAGCCGGCCAACAGGGTAACGATGGTGTCCTAGTTTGTTGTGTTCTTTGCTGACTGCAAACATCCCACAAAATTGCCAAGAGAATTAGCATGACCCAGAAGTGAGGGGGGTATTTTTTTTTCCTGCTGGACATTAGAAATACAAGCTTATTAAGGTTTCCCTTTTACATGGTAAAATTTTTCATGCTTTCACCTTTTCAAGAAAAAAGGCAGTGGGCTCACAAACACTCACAAGGAAGAAAATACATTCTAATGAAAAACACACAGCAGTAAGATAGAATCAGAGTTCAAGGATGTGATCTTATTCCCCATGGATGGAACACTGGAAAAAACACATACACGGCCTCTACCTACAGGCTGAAATGAGGATCGATCACAAATGTAAAGGGATTTTGCAAAATTAAAACAGGCTTTGTACATGTAAGACACTACAGAAACCCAGTTGCATATTTTCCATGTTTTGCATCTCTGGAAAGAATATAAATAAACTAATATGCTTCTCTTATCTCTCTCTCTCCTCTTCCCTTTAGAAGTTTGAAATGTAGTTATTAAAACTTCATATGAGTCCAAAGTTTGCTCATCCATAATGTCTTTATTGTTTCCTGGCTCTTTGAATGTCAATAAGTATATATCTCAAAATTACTCCTGTCAATTATGAAGGTCCTTATCTTAGCATTGATTTTTACATGCAAAAATCAATACCAGGATATGGCACAATAATTAATATTGGGAAACTAAATTGCTTTTTTTCCCAGGCATTTAGCTTTAGCCAAGAAATATTCCTCTTTTGCTAATACTGAATTTATATTTATCCCATTTTAATTGTCTCTAACATGAATTTTATTATATAACAACACTAAGTATTTTTAACTTATCAGATGGAATATCTACTGAAAACAGGCCTGATGCCTGGGTAGAAACAAAATATCTTCTACAAAAATATTTTAAATATGCTTCAATTCCCAGACTATTTCCATAGACATTTGTCCTTGTATTCTTTAACACTGGTGTGACATTGCTCTAAGGATTTTTCAACAACTATTACTATCTGCCCAATACTTTGTGAGCCACTAAGGAAACAAAAAGAACCAAGGCATAGTCCTTTCCTCTAATAACTCCAGAACGCTGTGATAGAAAGAGAAAGCCATGGTGGACTGAGTCTGACCTACACAATAGAAGGTGTGAGCACAGTGTGTGATGCAGGCAGACAGAAGTCCTCTTTCAGAATATTTTGCAACCAGCTCATACTGACTTAAGAGGATTATTGTGCATTTCTCTTCCCAGGTGGGTCCAGTGGGATCTAGAATTTGCTCTGATGGATGCCTTTACACCATGTGAAGGGGAAAGTCCTACAGATCCGGTACCCACCCCATCAACTCACACCCCTGGCCATGGACCTTTGCTGTCAGGATTTCCTGTAGCCTGGGGACCCTACTGCAATTGAAAAAGAAGTGGTTTTTATGAATTTTTCCTTGTGTTCTTTCATAATCACTGAACAATTCTGAGGTGTGTTCCATTGTTTAAAGAACAGAACTGCATCAGCTTTTTTTTAAGAACTGGAGATTAAACTTGGCACTCAACTACATCTCCAGTCCTTTTTTATTATTTGTATTGGGGTCTCACTAATTTGCCCAGCATAGATTGAAATTTACAACTGCCTCTGGCTTAGCCTCTCAGTGTGCTGGGATTATAGGTGTGTGCCGCCATGTCCATACTATTAACATTGTTTTCATTATTTTATGAGACAATGAAACATTTTCACTCTATATATCATTATCTGTCTTGCCAATATGATTTTTTAAATTCTTTTGGGTATATTCCTAGCAGGGGGATAGCAGGGTCAAATGGGACCCCTAGTCCTAGTTTTCTGAGAAATCTCCACACAGATCTCCACAATGGTTGCACAAGTCTGCAATCCCACCAACAGTGGAGAAGGGTTCCTTTCTCCCCACAGCCATGCCAGCATTTACTGTTGGTTGATTTTGTGATAGTGGCCATTCTCTGTGGAGTTAGATGAAATCTCAGTGTTGTTTTCATTTGCATCTCTCGAATGACCAGTGATGTTGAACATTTTTTCATATGCTTCTTAGCTTCTGCCTTTGAGAAGTGTCTGTTAATTTCAGATGTCCATTTTTGAACTGGGTCTTTAAACTTGGGGAGGCTGATCTGTTTGAGTTCTTTATATATTGTAGATAATAGCCCTTTGTCTGATAAACAGCTAGTAAAGATTTTTTTCCATGTTGTTGGTTGTCTTTTAGCAGTGCCAGCGACTGCTTTTGCTGTGCAGAAGCTTTTCAGCAGGATGAGCTCCCATTTGTTTATTCTTTCTGCTAGTTCTCATGCTATAGAAGTTTTATTCCTAAAGTCTCTGCCTAAGCCAATGTCTCCAAGAGTTTTACCTAACCTGTTTTCCAGCAGGCTTATTGTTTCTGTTTTAATGATTAAGTCTCGTATCCATTGTGAGTTTAGTTTTGTTCATGGTGAAAGAGATAGGTCATTTTCTTACTGAGTAGTTACTCAGTCCATGAAATAAACCAGAGATTCTTCACATTGGAAAGACAGATGTACACCATTATTCATAGCAGCTCAGTTCGTGATAGCTCAATCTTGGAAACAACCCAAATGTCCCTCAACTGAAGAGTGGATAAAGAAGATGTGGGGTTTTTTTTATAAAATGGAGTATTATTCTGCCATAAAGAATGACAAGTTGATTCATTTATGTGCAAATGGATACACCTGGAGGACACACTAATAAGTGAAATAAATAGATCACAGATAGGCAAATACCGGATCTTTTCTTTGATATGAGCACCTGTAGATGCAAATGAGCTCTAGAAAGTATGACCGTTTTTGTTGAATGGGAAGTTTTCAAGGGAAATTTGGTGTGGGAATGTAATGAGGGGAAGGAATAAATATGATTCTGAAAGAAAATAAAAGAGCATGTATATAGGGGTGGGGAGGTGTGGGTGGGTAGGGATATGGGTAAAAGTGAGAATTAACTTGTGTCATATACTGGTACAAATTCCCCAATGTTATGTGTGATTGTGAGATGTATATAAATTGTACCAATAAAGAATTTTTAAAAAACAGAGATTCTTGCAAAAAAGAAATAGATAATAACACAAACTCTCTTTTCAATGCACTAAGAAAAGTTTCAGCGTATGTAAAAGAGATTAGTATATATACTGAACAAATTCTCAAATGTTGAGTGTGATTGTGAGCTGTATATAAAATGTACCAATAAAGAATTCCATTTAGAAAACAATGAAATATATAATTTGGGGAAATATTTAAAGTGGTCCCTACTTCCTATTTATCTTTTCTATTTTGATCTGTATTAGTGTACACACACACACATACACACATAATGTAAATATGTATGTATAGTTCATATACATGCATATGTATAGGAACACAATATATAGTGATTCTTATATGAGAGAAACTATCTAATACTTGAGCTTGGGTGTCTGATTTATTTCACTGATAATCACTCTGGACATTTGAATGAATAAAAACCACAATAAGTAGATATTATCCAGATAATTTCTCTTATCCAGTTGACCTCTATTACATTATCTCTTTGTGCTTTTCAGGCTTCATATTATCATGGAAAGTTGAAATGTCTGGGGAATCACCAAGATTAACTTTAATAATATTAGTTGGTCTCTGAATAAGTATGGCCAGGTAGTCAAATAACTAGTTGATTGTTCAAATTCTTATGAAATCCCATGTAGGATAGAAAGTCAAATACAGATCAATAGATTATAAACCTCTGCACTTGGCATAGGTCAAAAGCCAGCAGTTTCCTGCACATCTGAAGGGTGAGCTAGAATGTAAATATTTACCATGGCCATCTGGTTTCCATTCATCAGGATCCTCAGGCTGTGATCATGTCCATGACCCCAAATGTTTATTATTTTACATTATTACAGAATATAGGATAGATGCAGAAAACCTCAGAACAATATCTAAAAGAAATAAATAAATAAAATATAAGCCTGTCATCTGCAGGTCTCTGTTAACATTATAATTCCTTCCTTCTGCGCTTCGGTCTATATAAATATATATTTTGCTTGATATAGATAATACAATATATGTGGTTTTGAAGCTGCTTTTGAGCAGTATATGAATTTGTCCTTATTCTTATACATAATTCTATTATATAACCTGAATTTCATCAATGTATTTCTTTAATAGATTTATTCTTCTATTAAGCAATGTCTTATAGTGGACATGTATGTATGTTTTCTAGTTTTTCTCCTTTACATAATGTAGTAATGATCATTCATACTCTATGTATGTTGATCCATACTTAATTCTTTACAATAAAATTGTACTCGTGGTTGTACAAGTTTACATTCCTCCAACAATGTAGCAGGTTCTTTATTCCATACTGCCTAAGTAAAATTTGTATTATTTGGTTTCTTGATGATGGCATTTACTACTGGAGCAAGATGAAACCTCAGTGTTGTTTTAATTTGCATTTCTCTGATGGTCAAAGATCTTGAATATTTTTCCATGTATTTGTTGGTTATTTATTCTTCGTCTCAGAAGTGCCTGTTCATTTCATTTGCTCATTTTTTGGTTGGGTCATTTTATTTTGGAGGGTCTAATTTTTTAGTCCTTTTGTATAGTGTAGATATTAGTT
Organism: Thryonomys swinderianus; assembly: GCA_004025085.1. Lineage (NCBI taxonomy): Eukaryota > Metazoa > Chordata > Mammalia > Rodentia > Thryonomyidae > Thryonomys > Thryonomys swinderianus. The sequence goes on along the minus strand of PVIC010002329.1, from coordinate 51,359 downwards.
TTCTAATAGAAATAACTGGCAATTTTTTTGTCCATTCTTTAGTTTGTCTCTTTACTATTTTGGTTGTTCCCTTTGCTTTACAGGAGCTTTTAAATTTGTTACGATCTCATTTTGGATTCTTAACATTATTTCTTGTGTAATTGAATTTCAGTTCAGAAAGTCCTTACCTGGGCTATGTCTTCAAGAGTTTTACCTATTTTTCATTTCAGCAGATTAAATGTTTCTGTTTTAGCATTTAGATCTCTGATCCATTTTGATTTTAGTTTAGTACATGCTGAGAAATATGAGTGTAGTTTAATCTTCTGCATGTGGTTAGCCAATTTTCTCAGCATCATTTGTTGAAGAGGCTGTCTCTCCTCCAGCATAAATTTTTGGCCTCTTTGTCAAAGATGAGATGATTGAATGTTCCTGGTTCTATTTCTGCATCTTCTATTTTACCCCATGACCCCAGTGTCTCTTTTTGTGCCATGCTAGTTTTATTACTCTAGCTTTGTGATGCGACTTAAAATCCAGGATTATGATGTCCCCTGCATTTTCTTATTTTCTGATGTCTTTTGTTCTTCTTCCTCCTTTCTGCTTCCATATGAATTTTAGGATTATTTACTCATCCTCACTTTGAACACATTTCTCTCATTTTTCTTGCCACTTTCTGAAGCAGTTCTGGAAATCCTTTCTCATAAGTGTCTGGTGTTTTATTGTCATAGCTGCCTCAATATTCTGAATCCACTCAAAATGTGTGTCTTTTGTGGTCATTTTGACTTTGCGCAAGGGAAGTTACTTCATGCCAGATATGGTGAATGAGATGGCCAAGGAAATATTATGATGTTTCCACGAGCCTCCATTTCCATTGGATGGTACTCAGTGGCCACATTCACTATGCTTTTTATAAACTTTGTAAAGACATTCACGAAAAACACTTCCAGAACTACTTCAGAAAACAACAAGAATGATGGACTTAGTATGTTTGAAGTGAGAGAGAATATTCTGAGGGAGACTAATGGCAATATGTCTGCTTTTACTTTTTAAATTTAAACACTTACCATATATTTCAATCATACCTCATAAATTTATCAGTTGAGATTCTTTGTGAATTTCTCATTCATATATTCAAACTAATTTTAGGTGAGGAGATAATAAGACCTTTTATGAAATATAAGAATTCTTTACTTGTTACCAATATCTTCTCAGTGTAAAATAATAATAAGTTTTCGAGTTAGTATTGCTTTCTTTATAACCTTTCCCCATTATAAAGTATATCTATATTTTTCTCTGTCACTTACAGGATTAAACACACTCCTCAACTTAGAAATGTTATCAATCATGGTAACCATGATGTTTATTATGTCAACTTATTTTTACACAATACACAGAATTTATAGTGTATTTATAAAGTACTACCAAGTATTTTTTTAGTATTATGTTTCTGGTGTGTATATATATATATATAAAATAGAGAAATTATCACACACTAATTTATACTTGAGAAAAAAATAAAGCTATCTCACAACATTATTGTTTTATCACCAAAGAGGAAACTGAGACACAGGAAGAATACATGACTTGTTTAGATCCATAAAAATTATTTAAATAATTTCTTCTGACTCTAAATCCATTAGTACTTTTCTACTATTTTTCCCTAACACAATTCGATTCACCAGCTGGACACAATCTGTATTTCAGTATTACTTTTAATGTTTCCTATGAGCAACTCTGACCTCCCCTGGTACCATAAACACTTTAATGCCATTTTCATTCCCACCTACCCCATGTTAAGGTATGTCCTCTCCTCAGCTCTCCACATACACAGCTATTTCTTGGTTTTTAAAATGATTTCAAGTTGAAATGTTATCATAAAATCTTTCCTTGTTTCTTAGATACAAAATGACCCAGGATTTATTTTCTCCCATTTCACAGTCAACAGTTAGTATGAATAATAGAAGATATGCACTGACCATTTTCAAACAGCAAAAGTATAAGTACATTATACATTACATGGCTATTTTAGACTCTATTGTTCATTAGTATAAACCTTATAGGCCCATATCTTAACATATATTGTACATATGCTCAATATTATACATACTCCAGAGACACTGTACATTCATGTTGAGCAAACATTGTCTATGCTCATTGTCTTAGTAACTTTCTTCACTACTGAGTCAAAATATCTGACACCTAAAGTTAAAGGAGGAAGAGTTTACTTGGTTCATAGTTTGTAGAGGTTTCAGTTCATTGTTGGCTGGCTCCAAGGTGGTGTAGCATAGCAGAAGGTTATTACAGAGGAAAAACAGTTCACAACATCAGAAGGCACAGGCCATCAAGGCAGCAAGCAACAAGCAACAAGCAGCAGTTGCCTTTCTGCCTCTTATATTTTATACAGTCTACTCATCCCAAGTCCTAATACTGAACCATGAATCAATCTCAGCATCACATCCTTGATCCCAGCAGCACAAACATTAGATCTAACCCTCTCTGAAAAGCCCCACCTATGGCCTCATGAGACTGTAGAGGGCATTCCAGACATAAGCCAGAACATTTACTGTTACCAGATTATTACTTACCAGCTCTTTTTCTCAAATAAATAGTATATAAAATATGTGAATCAATTAATGATTATGTTTTAGGAAATAAATAGTAGTTCAAGTCCTTTGCTTTGTTAACTATTATCTTAGTGCCCAACAACAAACTTGGCTATGTTTAATATTGGAAGACATTAGTTACATGGCCAGCATAAATTCTGTCCACCCCTGCCCTAATAAGAACAACCTCATGAAAATGGATCGCTGTAAGCTGTTATTTGCTTACAACTGTTTTTGTGACTCATGAGCAAGATATTTCCCTTAACTGATGATAACACATCATAACTGCCCCAGATATGTTATTCAAAGGAAATTATATCAATTTAAATTTCCACAGAGGATACAATAATTGTATAAATAAATTATATATAGATACAGGAAATTGCATTAGAGAAAATTGGACAAATTGAGTTTAAAAGAAGAAAACATAATTGTGTAATTTTAAGAAGGAATAAATATTGACCAAAATGTACATTTTTACAAGTAATGTTATCTCTCATCAGCAACAAGTATGTTTCCTGATCAATATTTGTAGGGTGATTCATTTCCTGCCATATAGAACTTGATGGGCTTGTCAATATATCCAAAGGTTAAAAAGAAAAAAATGAAGGACGGTTGCTTTCAAAAGAAGGTTTTCTTTAAGTCCCTTTTTCTCTTTCGTAAGTTTCCTAAATGTCTACAGGAACTGTGAGTGCAGCAGGAGGTGGGATCCGACGAAGCAGAAGACTGTCCGTTAAGATAGGGTTTGGAACAAGGACAGTGACACTCACCTGTGGGTGAGCAAGAGCAGGACAGCAAAAAATGGACATTCCGCAAGTGTCAAGCTGGCAAAAAACTGATAGGCATCAGCAGAGAAAAGGGCAAATTAGAGACAATCTGCCATAAAATAGAAGATGATAGAGTTTCAAATACACTCAGTGTGTGCATTCCTTCCTCAGTTTTCAAAATGTTTTCTTGTGCATTCAATTCAATAGTCTTTTGGCATTCTGGATTACCACAGGTATAGATCCTACTGCACAGGACACAAGAGAAGGGACAAATTGGCTGGATTTTGTCTCTGCTTGTCAAAATTTTGTGTCCTACCTACAGAAATACACACAGATATATCTGAGGACTGCTATAGGCCAGCAGGGGCAAACCTATGTCATACATGTTGTTTTGCTTTTGAGATTTAAAAAAATGTTAATGTAGCTGTGGTGGGTAGGGACATGGGTAAAAATGAGAATTAACTTGTGTCATATATTGGTACAAATTCCCCGATGTTATGTGTGATTTTGAGATGTATATAAATTGTACCAATAAAGAATTTTTTAAATGTTAATGTATGAATTTTTTAATTAAATCATCACTCTTCAGGTTTGATTACAGTGTTAGCATTTTTAGGTAAATAAATGCTTTATTTTTCTTTTCTTCTTTTCTTTCTTTCTTTCTTTCTTTCTTTCTTTCTTTCTTTCTTTCTTTCTTTCTTTCAGTACCAGGGAATCAAACTCAGGACCTTATACTTCCAAGGTAAGTGCAGTGTCAGTGAGCCAAAATGCCTGGCTCAATAAATGCTTTTTTCAGGTCGCAGTTTGAGCCTTTATCTCTAAACATTCCCCTTCACTGTTATAAGCCATAGTTGTATAAAGATTTTAAGAATGTAACTCATGTCATATACTAGTACAAATTCCACAATGTGGAGTATGATTGTGAGCTGTATATAAAATGTACCAATAAATTCTATTTTTAAAAACGCAATGGAAGCATACAAAAGGAAGACAGTAATTCTACATGGTAGGGTCCATAAAAATTTTCCAGAAAGCAGAATATCTGCAATATTTTTGGACAACAAAAGCTTCCAAGCTCTCAGATTTTGGCAAAGAATATTCTGGACTAAGAGAATATCATTCGATTAAGACTGCTAAGTAGCTTTATCTTGTTTTAAAACTAGAGGCCTAGTGAATTACTGACCTGGAGGTTATAAAAGGGAAAGTAAGAAATGGATTTTCCCGAAGAGTGGGATAATGCATTTTAGATCTTTGAATGTAATTCTTTGATAACAGGACCTCACTTTTATGAAACCAATTACCAGTAAGCACAAAATCACCAAAATCCCAATGGTCTATAGTCATATAAATCTCATCTGTGTATGTTGAAAGTGCTGCATAAAAAGCAGTAGGTGCTAAACATTTCTTCATATGTTTCTACTGCTTTTACGTTTTCCTCTGAAGTGTTGGCTCATTTCAGATACCCATTTTTGACTTATGTCTTTAAATTTGAGGGGTTGATTTTTTAGCGCCTTTGTATATTCTAGAAAGTAGCCCTTTGTTTGAGAAACCACTGGTAAATTTCTTTCCCAATTCCTTGATTGTCTTTTTGCTCTGCTGCTGATTTGTTTTGCTGTGCAGAAGCTTTTTAATAGGATGAGATCCCATTTGTTGACTTCTTCTGCTAGTCATTCTAGAGCTATAGATGAAAACAACACTGAGATTCCATTTCACTCCACAAAGAGTAGCTGCTATCTCAAAATTAACCAAGAAAAATGTTGGTGAGGCTATGAGGAGAAAGGAACCCTTCTCCACTGTTGGTATGAATGTCGAATGGTACCACCACAATGGAGAGCAGGGTGGAGATTCCTCAAAAATCTTGGATTAAAGATCCCATTTAACTCTGCCATTCCCCTGCTAGATATGTACATGAAAGAATTAAAAGATTCATATCAGAGTGACATATGTGCACCTATATTCATAGCAGCTCAGTTTTTAATAGTTAAATTTTGGAAACAACCCAAATGCCCATCAACTGGATATAGATGATGTGGTTTTTCTATTGAATGGAATATTATTCCACCATAAAGAATGGTGAGTTTGAGGCATTTATATTCAAATGGTTGTAATTTCAGAACATACTCCTAAGTGAAATAAATAGATCACATATCTGTAAATATCATGTCTTTTCTCTGGTATGAGAAGCTGAAGATATAAATGAGCTCTAGAATATATGGTAGATATTATAAAATAGAAAATATTGAAAGGGAAATGGGGTGTTGAAGTAACAAGGAGAAGAAAAATATGATGGTAATAAAAAAGTAGAAAAAAGCTCAAGTATATGGGGCAGGGATTTGCAGGGTGGGTGGGAAAATGGGAAAATAAGAATTAAATTGCATCATATACTGGTACAAATTCACAATATTGTGTGTGATCATGATAGGTATATATAATGTACCAATAAAGATTCAAATAGAAAAGAGAAATTGACTCTTAGACCTTCATTAAATTGCCCAAGTTTCTGCAAAAACAAACAAAAAAAGCCATATTTGCAAGGGGAGCACAAAACTAAAAATTATAAAAGAACTTACAAGTATCTGTCCTTTACAAGTATCTGTCCAAGTCATGTTCCAATGCATTATGATTGTAAGTGACCTTTTCAGAATCCATTATTTCAGGGTTGGGGATGAACTTGGGGGCAAAGTACAAACCTAAATAAGAAGCACTGACTTTCAGAAGTTTGCCGCAAACTCTGAGCCCGGCCTCTAGTTAGATCCTATCATCTCAGCACTGAGTGCAGACCTCAGAAGAGAGTTGCTTTGATAGTAGCGATTTCTTGATCAATGTAATGTCTCTTCAAGAACGAGTCTCAGAGCCAGCTATTTGACATTCAGTGGAGAGGCTGACCACTCTTGCCAACAACATACATGGGGTGACATCAGGACCCCACAAGTATAAACATTTCTGCTCAGAACAAAAGGCAAGAGTGGAGACTCACTTAGAAGTCAGGCTGTAAATTGTACTGATTCCTATAGGAATGCAAAATTCAACATTAGCAGAGATTATAAAAAAAAAGAAAATAGAGTTACATAAAAATTTTTAATTAGACTCAACACATCGAACCCAAAAGAAGTGATTTCAGAGTAGGGGTGATGAATCCTAGGGGCAGATGTGGCTTAAGATGTAAGCAGTGGTTTGAAGATAAAGGCATGGCCAAGAATCCTTCAACATAATCTGCATTATGTACAAGGGAAGAACTGCAAGATATCCCAGTAGGAAGAGTTCTCTTTCTTTTCTTGAAAGACCGCTGTATGCGTGTTCTCAAAATTAGTGTTTTATGTTTTAAGATATATTGGTTTTTTTTCAGGTTGTAAATGTAATGATATTATAAAAATTTTGTAGGAGACACAAAAAGTATGAAAATACTTGAATTTATCACCTAGACATAATCATGGTAACAATTTTGAGATATTTTCATCCATTCCTTTTGTACACAATTTTTTTTTTTTGAGACAGGGCCTCGTTTTATAGTTTAGGCTGGCCCTGAGCTCACTGTGTAGCTCAGGCAAGCCTGGAACTCAGCAATCCTCTTGTCTCTGCCTCTTGAGTGCTGGGATTACAGGCTTGAGCCACCAAGCCCAGCATTTGTGGTACTGACTGCTGGTGGGCATGAGTCACCACACCCCGTATTGTTGTATGTGGTTACTGGAGATTGAACCAGGGACCTGTGCTTGCTAGGCAGGCGCTAGAACCACTGAGCTAAATCTCCAGGCCTATACACCAAGTTTTAAATTTTTAGATTTTGAGCCTTTTTGGGTTTGTTCATTTACCAGTTAATGACTATTTCCCTTCATCACTCAATAACCTTCAAATATGAAAAAATTAGAACTATACTACCAACATTTTAAAATAAATAGTGAGGTTGAGCTTAAATTAGCACACTATACCTGCTCTACCTGGGATGTCATTTCTCCCTCAAGTGAGTCTTCTCAATCCCTGCCTCATCTCCTCTACTTGGCTACCCCTTCGACTCCTCCAAGGCCTGTGGGGAAATGGTGTGGTAGCCTCTCCACGTCACCAGGCCATGCTGTCAGTCATGGACCCTCATCTGTGCCACATCTGTGCTTCAGCTCCCTCAGTTTGAAGAGTCTCCTCTTGAGTCAGGCACTGTGCTAAAAAGTTCCCTAACATCTGCTATCTCATTTCTTTCTCATCATGGTCTTGGTGCTGTGATACATTAGTCTCCCACTTTTATAGATGAAGATGTGTAGTAAAAATATCAGTGTGTTCAAACTGACAGTCTCCTACCTCCAAAGTATCTGGTCCACTTATACAATGATTACATCAGAAATGTAAGTCCCATGCTTCAGAATCCAAGCTATTTAAAACACGTTTTCTCCTCTCCCTCTGAACCAAGAGGCTGAGCCTTTCCCCATTTTTACAGAACTGTTTCCCCAGGTCTTAATTCGAGTCTAAACCCAACTCCTTCTCCCAGGCCAGTCATACAAGAATTAGAGTGCCTTCCAATGCAGCCGCAGCCCCTGCACACAATCTTCCTTTACCCTATCTACAAGTCCCAAAGTGAAACATTAAAACACAAAATAATCATACCACCTCACGCACAGTCACAAGAGTTTCTCTTTGCCAAACTGGTTTTCTCTCTAGTCCCTGGTTCTCATGCTGGGCACACATCAGAGTCACCTGGGGTGTCCTAAGGTTCGCGATGTGTGCGTCCAAGCTCCGAGTCTCTGATGTGACTGGCCTGGCGTGTAGCCTTGACAGAGACAGCTGGAAACTTTCCCTGGGTGATTTGCACAGCCATGGTTGAAGGTCACTATTGCCATCCCTTTCTAAACTGATCTTGGGAAAAGAGGTTAATTCAATACATTTAAAAATGGAAACAATCCTCTACACTTTCATACGTGTTTATGATTTAAGCTTAACTTTGATTTGTGAGTGGAACAACACTAAATCCTATTAAAGGACACACAGATACTGAGTAGATCAGGAAGAAGGGGCTCTCTTGAACTTCCCAGTCATGCTGTAGCTGACAGTCAGCCTGCCTTCATAGACAGCTGTTTTTACTGGAATCAACAATACTAAACACTCAAAGCCAGTCTGGTCCAGGTAAGATTCCACACTCAATAAGAAACCCACCCCCATCTCTCTCAAGCGAACCCAAGGCCAGCAATGCAGCTGGAACTTGATGAAGGGAAAGAGCTTACTCTACAGTTTGTACCTCTCAAGATTTAGGTAGATTTATGAAGACTGTGGAGCTTAACATCTACATTTCCTCCCTATGTTCTAATTTCCTGCTTCTCCATACTGTTTATGCTCACCTGTTACCCAATTAGCACCCCAGTAAGCTGAACTCCCACAGTTGTTTTACCCAAGCAATTAACCCTCTCCAGCCCCCCTTCTGAAGAGTTCCTGATTAAAATAAAGTACTCAATTATTCACTCAACGAGGGGAAGCATGCCACAGTAAACCAAGAGAAGAACAATTTATTTTTCTAAGATTTCTAAATGTGACCAGTGTTGGCTGAAGGGGAAGATCTTCCTGGAATAATGGAGAGGAGTTAGTTGAGGTTTATGGTAAGGCACAAATTTATAAAACGTCAGGGCCTATTTACTAGTTTTGAGATGGTCAGCATCTTTAGTTTGAAGAAAATGCTAAGATGAAGAAGAAAATCCAAGGTTTTCTTTTTTAATTTGACAAGCTGCTGACTTAAATTTCTCATTAATGACCACAGTGACATATAGAAAAGATGGAAGGAGAAAGGCCAGGTGGCAGCGGGAAGACTGAAACAAAAGAGAGGCTGAGGAATGTTGCATACTGAGCTACCAACATCTTTCAAGGGTGAGATATTCTGATTAAGAAATTGTTCTCTACAGTTGAAAAATATTGTGCAGACTCCTTAGCACTTTCCTCTTATCAGAAGTATAGTGTATTTAATAAAGAAACTCTAATGAGACTTAATGTTTCCCAAAAAAAAATTTATGAAAAGTTTTACAGTTTTAAGTATCTAAGATGTAGTAGCTGCAACAAACAACAAAACTTTTTCAGGCCATAATGTAGAGAATAACACTCAGTTGATCAAATCTGTATATTTCTGTGGCTCACATTAGTAAAATGTCTGAGGGCTTTAGATGGAAGAACAGCACAATTTCTAGAAAAGGATATAAAATAATATGTTGGCACATAAAACATTTTTGCACAGGTTATATAGAATTGCTTACCTAGTCTATGTGTCTACTTTAAGGAGGGGAAATCGTTTTTTAATGTAGACTACAATTTGCCAGTTTCTGTTCTATTTGTCTTTACCCACAAATTATTTACAAGGCAAGTGTCCTATCCCCAAAAGAGGAAGAGACACACAGGCGCTGACGCCTCTATGTGTAAACCGACTGAGGAAGAGTCGGGAAGGTGACTTTGGCTGGAAAGAAAGTGTGTCACACATCACAGATGCTGGGTCCAAGACTGCGTCCCAGCCACGGCGGCCCAGAGGGTTTCGGAGAATCCCACCGTGAAGTGCAGTCAAGGGGTCCCCTCCCTGCCTGCCCAGCTTCCTCAACTCTCCCCACTTTGCCAAACTGCAAAACCCCCGTGTCCTGGGAGGCAGCTGAAACTGAGTTTCCTTTACCAGGACTACCTGGGTCCTTTGCTTCCAGGGCCTTCATCGGCTGAAATTCTCATGTTGTCTAAACTTGAATGGGGAAAATAAAACAAGGGGAGAGAGAGAGACAGAGGAGACAGAGAGAGACAGAGGATGAGAGGGAGAGAAGGAGAAAGAGAGAGAGGATGAGAGGGAGGGAAGGAGAAAGAGAAGAAAGGGGACCCTTCTGCACCCCGAAAGTGCAGACTAGGAATAACCTGGTGCAGCAGTCGCTGTCTTCTTCCTGCTCGGAGCGGAGCAGCCCCTCGCGTGGCTGCCTCGTCCAGACAGCAAAGCCCAGGCGCGACGCCCATGAATCCCTAACAATCCATTAACAGGAAAGTCTGCACGGAGGCGCGCGGATCCGAGGCTGCTGGCGGCATCAGATTCGGGAGAACCGAGGCCCGGGGTGGGGTGGGGTGGGGGGGCGGAAATCCAGCCGAGGAGGAGAAAGCAAAGAAAGAGGAGGGAGTTTGATAGAAATAGGAACAAAGACGGGAGAGGCAGGAAGGCAAAAGAGTGGCAGAGATTAGAGGACCCGAGAAAGGGGAGAACGGATTTGAATAAAATTCCAATTTCTAATCTGGTTTTACTTTTAATCTTCTTTCTGGAGGAGGGTATGGATGTAAAATGCTTATTGTTCCGCGTGGTTTCTTTCTCTCTTTCTTTTTTTCTGAGTGTGCCCCTAACTGACCGAAGCGCGTGCTAAGCCCACTTTTCCTCGCCGAGGGGCTTCTGCCCTGTGAGTCTGCGGGGCGCACTGCCTCCCCTTCCCCGGCCTCTCGGCCCCCGTCCACGCATCTGTTTGTAAATATACCTGTTATGCACGTGCCCTTGTAAAGAAATGCGTTTAAATATAATTTCCAAATGAACAGCAGGAGGGCAGAGAATCGCCGGTGGGTGAGCGTGTGGGAAAAGCAGGGCGAGCGAGGCGCCGGCCCATCCCTGAGGCCGCGCCGCCATCTAGCGGGCGCCGCGCCGGCTCCTCGCGGCCGCCCGCCCCGTTTACCCTCGCAGCTGGAGCCCGGGAAGAGCGGCCTCCTAAATGTGTTAACTTCGCGGGCTATACGCTAGAAACAAATTAATATATAATTCTTCTGTGTCTTAAGGTCATTACTGTCGAAGCATAAATTAATAGAGCTATTCCAGTTCATTCATTTTGGCGCTCGCTTCTGCGTGTCTGAGCGCCTGGGTGAAAACGGGGCGGGCCAGGAGCAGCTCAGCCCTCCGGCCAGACGCCCGACCCGGGGCACGGAGTGGTGCCTCTCGCGAGGGTGTGGCTGCCTCATCAGGTCCTTCCCTACCCAGGCAACGGGTGGGCTGGGCACAGCTTCGGGACTCGCAGGGTGCTGGATGGAAGGGCGCCGACCTACCGTGCTCTCAAGCCCATGTTTTAAACACACCTGCCCAGCTCTCTCGGGGGCAGAGCGCCTGTTCCGAGGAGGAAATGGTGCGCTCTTTTCCGGCCTGGCCAACCTGGCTGCGGACGAGGTGAGGGTGGTCGCTGCCCCCCCACACAACCCCCCGCCTGGCAGGTGATGGCGGCCTTATTACTGCTCAGCTCATTCACCGCGGAGGAGTCTGGCCTGGGTCACTTCCCGTGAGAAAGACGGAAAACCATGAAAGAAAGAGGAAGGCCTAGCGGGAAGGAAGCTAGCCCTCACCCTACTTCCGGGCTTTGCCCAAGGCACAGGGCAATGGGCACCTGCACGAAGGCCTGCACCAGGGCCATTTGCCCCCGGGTGGTCTACTCTGACATTCTGGTAAGATCATGAAGCTCCATTTTTTCTGAGTCGTATCTGGTGAGAGCCAGGGTTAGATGTAGATTAGAACATCAGATAAATGTCATTAAACATCAGATAAAATGCCCCACATTTTTATTTCTGTCAGGAGCTACTGTCATGCACATAAATTCTGGATTCTCAAACAAAACATCTAAAAATGAATACAGGCTGCTTTTCTGGCAAAAAAAAAAAAACTGTTCTCGTGTGTGTGTGTGTGTGTGTGTGCGCGTGTGTGTGTGTGTGTGTGTGTGTATTCTGTGAAAGCTGGAGGAAGGGGTATGTTTGTGTGTTGTCCTAATAAGAACTGTTCAGTAGTTGCCCAGCAGAAGCCAATCTGGGGGCAGGACGGAGCCTTCTACCCAGCATCTCTGCAATATACAATACTACCGGCGATGCAAATGCTCTGAGACAAAATACTCCCCCCAAACTGCAGCACCTCGTAATCTACTTACAAAGGAAAGATTGTCTCATGTGAAACAAAACGAGGCAATGCAAAATATATTAAATCAAAATTTCTCAACCTTCACAGTGCCTCTGAATCACCCGCAAGATTTTAAGCACATAGAGATCAGACAACCCCCTAGCACCATTTCTGGGATGGCCTTTGCAGTTGTGCACGATTCCCTAGCTAATTCTGTAGCACAGCCAAGTTAAAAGCCAGTGACTCAATGGTTCTGTTGTTGTTGTTGTTGTTGTTGTTGTTGTTGTTGTTGTTTGTTCAATAAAGACAGAAAATCAGAGATCAAGGCCCGAGGTACAGCTCATTGGTGCTGCACCTGCTTGGAAAGTGTAAAGTCCTGAGTTCAATCCCTGATACTGGAATTAAAAGAAAGAAAATAGAAAGATCTTTACCTGGGTGATTCTGCTGAGGAGCCAGAAATGGGAACAAGCACATGGCACCATATGAACCTCAGCCACAGTGGGAGGCTGGGAAGAAAAGCTAGTGAGACGGAGGGTTAGTATAGATGCAGCAAGAGTCCCGCAATGGGCAGGTCATCAAAATGGGCGGTAGATGCACAGAGTAAAACCAAAGAAACAGGCTGGTGCTCTGGGTGAGTACAAACCAAATGCCCTAAAGAGGGTGTCTGGCCCACTTCCAGGAAAGACAATGGCCAAAGAGTGCGGCAGTCAAAGTAAAAAGAGGGCGCTATTGAGCAGTCCGAAAGTAGATCATGCTTTCCCATCGCTTTTCTCACCGAATGCTCTAACTCCCCTACTTTGGGGGTATTTGGAACCCTTTAGAAGTAGATGGTTGGTTTTTTCCACTGAGTTGCCCCCTGGAACTTAAATAGTTTCACTTTTGTGTAAGATAACTACCCAGGTGCTTTAGGAAGACAATTTATCTCCTTGGCTGCCTATTACCCATCCTTGATGGAGTTTAAAAAGACAAAGAGAATGGTGCTTGCCTAGCTTGAACTTGCATAGGGTCTAGAAGAAAAAAGGAATGAAGAAAAGTAAAATCACTGTGCTGAGAATCATCCTCATCATCACTGCATCATCATGTCAAATATAACTTCATAATATTATTACAGCAACATCAGAACGGCTAGAGAAAAGGATCATCCTGTGAAGGCGTGGAGTATTAGCACTTCATTTCAGCTTTAGATAGTGCAGTGATAAAGTGTGGGGAAATTCCGCAGGGTGCTCAGTGTATCAGCCTCTGACACATACCGGGCTTTCAAGTTTCTGAGGTAATCAAAGATATCCCATAAATGTGTCTGAGGTGGAAAAAAACCACTAGACTCTGATTTGTGAAGACCTGATCCATTTGGGTTGGACTGTAAAAAGAGGCCACATCTTAATTGGAAGAATGTAATGATCTAATTGGCTAGGGAGTTAGAATGTTCCAGAAGAAATACTGTCTATCCAAGTTGGTGTCGTATTTTGTTATATAACAGAATGAGCTATAATTTGATGGCCTTACAGGACACCAGCATGCTCTTAGAGACATAATTTGAAGCATTTACTTTTATCTCACTGGAAATTTAAGTGCTCTCCTATGGCATTAATCCCTCAATAGGCTTTTGAAGCCCTTCACCATCTTGTCAAAACTTGGATACCCAACTTTTTTCACACTATAATCTCATGAAATTCTACTCAAATCATGTTGACCCACATAATACCCTCTGAATACACATCACTCAAACTTGCCCTCACACACTAATCACATATTTTCTGATTTTCCACCATGGCAAACATAATCAATCACAATCTCCCTCAATGTCTACATCAGTCTCCTCCTCTCCATGGAGTTTCCTTGAAAGTCTCATTATGAAATAACATCTGAACATGTGTGGTGTGATAGCACATTATGTGATTAGCTATCCATTTATACAGCTCGACCTTTGTCTCTTTCTCAAAGTCGATTCTTTATGACCAAACCTATGCTCTAAAAATGTCTTCTCTTTATAGTATTTGGCACAGACTTTATGTACAATGAGATCAGGAATCCAATCATGTGGCCATCACTATACTCCTGGAAGGTGGTACACAGCTCAGGCAAGTACACAAAGGAGAGGAGCACTTCTCCTTTTGCATTTCTGAAAAACAATGAACATCTGCTTTATCTACTCAGCAGAAGTACAGACCCCATTAGACAAATACCAGGAGAGTGGAAGTAGTTATATGTTATTTCCTGTATGTTAAAAAAGAAAACTCCATTCATCCATTAAAGACAAAAACAAATGTTATATATGTTAAAGTGAATTTCTATTTGGTTAACAATTTCCAGTGAAATAGGAGGTTCAAATTGAAAATGATATAGAAAAAGAAAAAATAGTTCATTATGAGGGTTTTTTTTCCAAAATTTGTTTTTAAATTTTCGTTGATTAAAAAAAACTAAGTAGGAATAATGGGAGATATATAGGTGTGCCAATTCTCCACAGTAACTGTATTTGTTATGTATTACAAATATATACTGATACAAAAGGGGGAAAATAAACAAAAAAACAGTAATTCATAGCACCCTAAAAATTACTCCATCAACAACTGTTTATGAGGATTAATTAGAAAATTCTTATTCTTCATGGGATGTACAGAGAATAGATTTAGCAAGCTAAAGAAACAGAAGAAAGAGCTTTCTATGAAAATGTTAAAAGAAATACTCTGAAATTGGGTTGAACCTCAGCCCTTGCAGCAGAGATGATGGACTTCAACCTATTTTTATTTAGCACATCAGCATGGATTTAGTTTCATCATTGGGAACTATGTAAATGGGAAATTTTATGTAACCCACAATAAAAACAAAGCCATGACAGTAATGTGCTTTTTTATTGAAGCCATCCACACTTCTTTCACTCCCAGAAACGGATTTCACAAAAAAAGTACAGACGTGATCAGCAGGTCTGTAAACCAACACCTTAGTTATAAAGGCCACCGACACACTGCAGCACCCAACAATGCTAAAATTTAAAATCGAGAGGTTACCATTACCATTTGAATCTCCAAACCATAAAAAAAGAATCCCTGCCTATTACTCCTTCTTGACCCCCACCCCAGGTAAAGAATTTGTAATGTTGCCAATCTTGCCACTTAATGATCTGGATACATCTACATAATGGCCTCCCGATACTGGCCATTATGGATGAGATTCACATTGTTTATAAATTAGCTCTCTTGTTCCTGCATATTCCTGAGTTTATCATCATTAAGGAGGAGAAATGTTTCTCAACAAAAGGTCCAGGTACTATGGTGATAGACACAATAGTACCACTTAGATAACACAGATAGGCATGTTTCCATTTTGGTCTTTTGTATCCATTTTCTCTTGTCCCAGATATGCCATTTTCTGAATCTCAGGATGTAGAATGTTTTGAAATACACTTGTGTATTCATGGATTGTTGGCTGTATTCACATTTTTATATTCAGCTAATATTTAAATGTATTTAGGAAACAGGCCTCAATTTAGATTTGCAGTGTGGTATGAAATATCATAAAGGGAAATCACTTTCAGGCTGTTGGATCTAGTGCAGCTGGGGAGATAGAGAGGTTCAAAACATCTGTCAGCCTACAACGTTTTCACAAGCCCTTTCCACATTCAACAATAGAGTGAGGCACTTGCTAACCCAGAAAACTTAAAATACCTGGAGCACTACAGCAAAGGAAGAAATCTAATTTTCAAGAATTTTATTCAAATCCTTATCAGTGCATGGGCCATGTTCTTTTGGGCAAACTAATAACTTCCAGGTGTGGGCTTGCATCTGTGCCAGTTTTAGAATTGGTTTGGTGTATAATTGGAAAAAACAGAAAGGGCTTTTCGCAAAGAGGAAAAATATCAAGAAAAGTTTCTAAGAAAGCAGCCAGTTTGAGAAGGCAACCAGTGCCTTCATCAACACTAACTGCATTAACTCTCAGTTTCTTCTGTGCCTGTAGGCAATTAGCCCAGTGGATTCCTGTACAGTACAAAAGAGATCTAACCCATATAAAAGTATAGGTCCTATCTTTACATGTGTGACATCCTGTGGCCTCAGGCTAAGCTCCATATTCCAGTCAGTCATCTTGCAAAGCTAACTAGATAAGAGCAAGTCTACTGAGACAGAGACGACATCTCTTGTCACCAAGAACTCTAAATACATCACTTTCAGCGAGAACAAATGTCCTATCACAGAATAGTATTTGTGGATAGTCCTTCATAAAGTTTTGATGATACTGATGCTGCCAGGGATGATGGGGATGGTAACTGTAACAAAGAAGGTCTTTTTCAAGATTTCCCCAACAAAGACAAGAAATTCCTTTTATAGTTCCTCCCAGAAAATAAAGCAAGCAAAACAGAAATCAAAACCAAAGAATGCAATTCTATAGTGTCTATATTATCAACGATGCATTTGTGTGTGTGCATAGACACCAGCCTAACTGATGAGAAACTGAATCAAAATAACAGTTGATGCTGGACAAAGCATCCCAATTCCAGCTGTGGCCCAAGAGAAACAGGACCTTCAGGCAATGTCCCTCTTTCCAGATGTAGTTATGGCTCAAAGCTGAACAGTAAAGAAGTTGGTGCCTATCTCTGGCAAAGTTTATGTGGAGTAAAAAACAGATCACTCAACAAATATCCCTTGTAACTCCCCTAATTCTGGAAACATATACTCTATATTCATGAAGCATTTTAGGATAATTAAATATCAAACTCTAGGACAGTACAAGATACAATTAATCATTGAGACAAAGCATCTCCATTCATCTGGATGTACTATACTCTTGAGACAGAAGGGGACTTAGGAAATTTTACACCTAACAAATAAATCCCCTCAAGGTCGTATGTGTGCAGTGCTATGATTTACTATATAAATCCCCATTCTACAAACAATGGATTAGAATAAGTAACAGATGACAAATAGAATAGACAACCTCACATAACTATTTGAACATAGGAGATTCAGAATTTCACTCATGGGAAACCACAAGAATGCTCCCTGTCTCATTATTAATGCATATTAGATTTAAAAGAAATTATAATCTGTTATCTTTTGTGAATATGGAGTTTATTCCCATACTCAGAATGGAAAATCTTTAGATCAAAGATTATGCAATATGCTACTTTTTTATCTTTGTCATTTAACATTGATACCTTGCATTAAGTAGACAATAAATATTTGTTGACTGATAGCTTTAGGAAAGTTCCTGGCATTTAGTTCTGAGTGTAACATTATAACCCAACACAGCGTGTGTGCACACACATGCACACACATCAGCAACTTCTTGTTGGCTGCCAATTAAATTATGAGCATTTTAGTTCCTTCTATATTTGTAAATGAGCCCATACTGACTATCCAACACTAATTTTTGAAATGGTTTAGATATGACTTGAATCCCTGCTCCCAAGCCAACATTTCTTCTGAAGAAACTGAATCCTCATTATGAAGCATTATGAGTGGAAACTTAATCCAACTCTGATGTTTAAAAGTCTGTCTCTGGAATGCAACTAGGATTAGATAAACTAATCAGACTGAGATGGAATCCTTATAGCTTCATCGAAGTTGGAGAGAGAACAGAATATACCAACACACATACGTGCACTCCTCTCTTGCTGTGTGATACCTGCCCCAACCCCCCAAGTTGGGCCAACAAGGTAGCTATAGAAAATGTAAACCCTAGAACTTGTACCACTGTGAGCTACATAAACCTATTTGCTTTGTAAATTATGACTGCCTTAGATATTGCATTACAGTAACAAAAAGTGGGCCAATATAAAAAGTTGATAAAAGAGTGAAGTCATTACTCTAATTACACTTGAAAATATGTCATCCCATTCTGAGCTGGGTATTTCCAGAAGTTAGAAGAGTTTGGAGAAGTCAGCTAGGACAAAACCTAGAATGTTACAAGAGATGTATTAGGCCAGTTCTTGCACATGAAGGCAAGAAGACTAGGAAAAAGCTATAATATCTTAGAAACTGGCTAAACAGTCATGACCAGAAAATTCATAGAAATATGGGTAATAGAGGCTATTGGGGTCTCAAGTGGAAATTGGAAATTGGAAAAAAAAAGTTGTCTTCATCACACTGTAGGAAAGAATTTAATTGTGCTATGTCTATGCCAGAAGATGTTATGGGAGCTCAAACTCAATAATGACACATTAACTTGTCTCCTGGAATAAGCCAGGCTCAGAGCCTCTGTAGAGATCACCTGAACACAATGCCTAGTACAGTTGTGACCCAAGAAAGGTGGTAGCCAGGAATGTGCTACATCACCTGCCAAAACCACTGACATCAGCACAAAGATCATGAAGTATCTGTTTAGAAGAAACCAGGAAAGATACAGAAAAAAGGCAGCCCAAGGCCTTGGGGCCCATCCTTTGCCACAGTGTGCACAAAATGCTAGACTGTAGCTTTAGGACTTAGGGTCTACCCTACTGGGTTTCAGTTTTGCTTTGTGCCAGTTATTACTGTCCCTGTTTACTTTCCTATTTCTCTACTTTCCTTTTTTTTTTTTTTTTTTAAGACAGGGTCTCTCTTTGTAGTTCAGGCTGGCTTACTATGTAGCTCAGGCAAGCCACAAACTCAACAATCCTCCTGTCTTTGCCTCTCAAGTGCTAGGATTACAGGCATGAGCCACCATACCCAGCTCAATTTTCCTATTTTCTCACCCAGTGCATTTCCTACCATATTATCTTTAAAGTATATACCTTGTTTTTTGTTTGTTTGTGCTTATTTTTTAACTGTGATTCACAGTTGGGAAAGTCTGCCTTGAGTCTTTCATGAGACATGGAACTTGGATTTATGAGCAATACTGAACTAGGACAATGGAACTATTGAATGAATGCCCATTTTGCACTGTGAAAAGAACATGAATTGTGGGGCATGAGGCAAATGCTATGGTTGCTTGTTTCCCCAAAGTATCATATGATTCTCTGTGTGAAGATGAAAGATGAAACCTGTAAGACCTGGGGCCTCGCTGAGAGGACCATAGTAATTGAGCTGCCCTTGGAAAGAACTGAAGTAGACATTCTGGGACTCGAGTTAATTCTTGATAGAGAATTGTTAGCCTGGAGACACATAGTATCTTTGGCTTCTTCTCTGGTGATATGATTACACTCTTGGCTCTCCATCCTAAAGTTGTATGGTTGGGTAGTGATCTGTACCACTGCTTGGACACTCAGCTACCAAAACCATGAGTTAAATAAGCCTGTTTTCTGTGTAAAGCTAGCCTGCCTCAGATTTCTCTTATAGTAACACAAAATGGACTGATACAAGTCCCCACCACTGTCCCCACACGGTTCCTTATGTTCTGTGTTTAGGCCACACTTCCATCTGTTCCTTGGTTCCTTAGTCCCTTCTTTCCTTATTGTCTCTCCTGTCTACCTTGGGAAATGTTACTTCCCTTGTATAGCTCCCTGAAAATCCTCAACTGGAAGGAAGCAATCACAGCCGTCCTTGCACTTTGGCAGAATATTAGACAAATCTCTTTCATGGTCCATTACATTCTATAGAATCATTCTTATATATCCCATATTTACTCTTTCATTTTGTGACTACCTTGAGGACAGGATCTATCTCAAACTTCTGCTACATCTTTGAAAATCCCAGAGATTTTCATTTCTCAAAATGTCTGAAACCCTGTATTTCTTACATAGAGAGGTCTTCATTAAACATAATTGAATGAATTAATCTACTGATAGAAGTAAAAATTTGTGTAGAACTTCAGACTTACCAAATACAAATATTGTCCTGTTTTTGCTGCACAAGATTGAAATCACATTCTGAGTTGTTCCATAGGGTGGTCATTTAGTCAGAAAGTATTTACTAAATATCATCCTTAGCAGCCTTTAAGAATCACCCTAGCAAAGCCACACTCATCCACATTCTAACATGGGGTTGTCTTCATTTTCGAAAGTCCCTGTCTTTGCTCCCAGTGGGTAGTTCTCTCTTTAGTGTTCCATTCGTTCAACTTCCTTCCTAGTCCTACACCCGTGTGCTTCCACCTTGTGTCCTTGTTACTGTGTGTCATGAGGTACCTCATCACCTCGTTAGTTTTCTGGCAACACTTCCATCTCTCTGGTTTTGCACAACATGGTGGCTGACTCCTTTCAAAAGAATGAAAAAAATCATAAATTCACTCCCAAAGTGCATGAATTATGAATATTTTACTTCCTGGGAGAGAAAGAAAAATGAAAACAATAAATATCAAAGGCATCTCCAACATATGTGAGCATCTTTACATAAAGCAAGAGAAAATCTGTCCTTCAGGTACATAACACATACTAGATGACTAAATTTTTTTTCCAGGAAGACCTCCAAGAAAGTACTTTCCTGATATCCTCAAGAGAATTCCTATGTATTATTTATCACCACATTCTGTGTATCTAGTGCAATCCCTATAGTACAGTAGGTCCTCCCTAAGTTTATATATTAATGAGTAAGTGGATTTCTTCTACAGTCCCTTGTTAAAAGAAACTAGTCCATAGGTTCCCATCAGTTCTCTTTCCTGTGAGCACATCATGTACAAGAGCTTTGCTACCAGCCTCCACTCTTCAAACCAGGCAGATGTGATCCTAGATACCTGGGAACAATATTAAAGCAAGAAAGACAACAGAAAAGGACCCCAGAACAAAATGGAAATAAAATTACAAAAATGCCTTTATCTGCCCCAGAGTTTACCATATTTTGCAATTTTCTTTTCCATGCATTTTTAAATTTAGTTTCATGATTCTTGACTGGCAGAGTAACCAAAATAGATCTCATTCCGACAATACTGCTACGGCTCCACACACAGTATATGTTATATTGCTGATGAGAACTCTGATGTCTATGGAGAGAAGCCAGCTAGTGGACTGCTGAACTCCACATGCTGAAACCCAAATCAGTGATGGCAGTGAGATTATTTTTCAGCTGTGAATGTGACTACAGTTCCCTGTTCCACATTACCTATGCAATGATTCCGGTCTATCTCATCCCAGCTCTCTTTCTTCACATCTCTAAAATGCCTGGCCCTCCTTAGTTCCAACTCTAGATGGATGAGGATTCCAAAACAATGACTATACACCCTTCACCGATCTGTTGTTATTTTTTTCCTGATACTTCGAATTCTTTTTGGTTTTCTTGTCTGTCAGTTTCAAGGCTGTGGTCTTCCATTTCCACTGCATGTACTCTCAGTAATTTGATTCTTTTGTTAGGAATGAGTAATTGAGCGCAACTGCTACAGCCATAGCTAATCAACTTCCAAAGGATCCCAGTGATGCAGGGGGCACGATTAAGACTGTGTCAAATAGCAGACAAGTGCTCTCCTTAGCGCAATGTGGCTGCAAAGTGTTTGGCTAAATTAGCCATCAAAAATCCCTGCTTCTCACAAGATTGCTAAATTCTTTTCCAAAAGAAAATTCTGAGGACATCACCCTGAACACTTTTGCAAAAGCTTAGGTACTGTTTGTTCAACATTTTGTCATTCACATAATTATGATAAACTGTGGTGTCTACTGGCCAAGAGCAGGTAGACCTGTAAAATTGATCCAGAAGTCAGGGAGTTTGATGGCTGATGCTGAAGCTCACTAATTATGAAGCCCTAGTTGTCTAAAAAGTCACCTTCCCTCAAGATGCAGAGCATGGTTAGGGCAGTCTACAAGAGCTTCTGGACAAGACAAGGTCACTCTCCCTGTGATGAGATGGGCTGCTATTCTGCTCCTTGCTGGGCACCTTTGCTCAGGAGACACATGGCTTCACCCTAGGACATAGCCTCGCCTGACCGTCCTTTGCCAAGATGCCCTTACACACCTTCAGATACACTCCAGCACTGGAACTGAATTTGAGAAAATTCCTCTTGGCTTCTCCTTTCTTCCTACCACGCTCCACTTTCCTCAAGCAGCACATTCCAAACCTGCTGTTTTGCCTCCTTTGAACTTGACATCCAGAACCAACCTGTTTTAGATACTGAGGTTCCCCTCCCCCACAATTTCCAACCTTGGTAATACTTACACTTTTCATTTCCCAAGCACCGAGTTTCTCACCTACCAGTGCTTTGGCCGCTACCCTAATCAGGAAAATGGGCATCTGATGTGTAGAGAAATTATATGAGAAGTTATTTTGGTATATATTTCAAGGATTTCTAACTATTCTAGAATTTGTTATATCACTAATCCAAGATTATGTTTTTACCCTTCTAGTAAGCCTATACTTACATGATAATACTAAATCTGTGTGCTATACCAGTGCACCACATGGAATCCCAGGCAGAGGAGGAGGAAGGAGAGGAAATAGGTGTCCAGTGACAGTTTCTGTGCCATAACCCTGGAGAGACAGAAGCACCTAGGCAGCTACTGGATTCTCCTTCCTCACTTCCTTACCCAGGAAACAAAACAAGCAAAGTTTTTATTGTTTCATTTCTATAAGTAAAAGTCTCAAAGGAAATATTTGGCAATGGAGGAAAAAAGAGCAGAAAGCAAACCTCATTTCTTCCCCTTGTTTTCTTTCAAATCTCCTGATTTATTCATTCCAGGAGATTAGCAACATTTGGAATTAAAACCTTCAAACTTGAAAGAATAGAGACTAGAGAGATGGGAAGATAAACCAATCAAAATACCTTAAGTTAGAAGAGGTGAGGTGATGGGGAGTAAAGGCAAAGCAGCAGAGGAAGTGAATGAGATGAGAAAGGGAGAGGTGTAGACATGGGAAGAAACAGGGGGAAGGGCAGGTAGAGAGAGAGCAAATGCAAGGGGAAGAATAATGTAATAAAGCACTGAAGGCCAGAAA
Source organism: Thryonomys swinderianus (assembly GCA_004025085.1). NCBI lineage: Eukaryota > Metazoa > Chordata > Mammalia > Rodentia > Thryonomyidae > Thryonomys > Thryonomys swinderianus. Next base: position 28,417 of record PVIC010002329.1, on the reverse strand, counting down.
AGAAAAGGCATAAGAAAAGGGGAAATAGCAAAATTAGCAAGGAGAGGAGAGGAAAGGACTGAGAAAATTCATGTTGGGTTACTGATGCATCATTTTGATATGAAGGTAAGTTGAAACCACCAGATGTCTTCATTTGCCACAGCCAGGATTTAAAAGACAGAAGCTCAATTTAATCATTCTTTTCTCTAATAAAAAAATATGTTTTATTCCCAGTGGAAAAATGTTTTTCTCTCTGCCAATAAGTGTCAGCACATAATCTGAAGCCTTCAATAAAGCAACGCCATTAAATAATTTAACCCAGAAGAAAGCCACTCATGTCTTTGAAATAATGTATGGATTTCAGATGGATCAAACTTTAAAACAGAAATTTTAAAAAAGGCATAAGAAATGGGCTCTGGGAAACAAAGGAGCATCCACAAGAAAGAAAGAAAGAAAGAAAGAAAGAAAGAAAGAAAGAAAGAAAGAAAGAAAGAAAGAAAGAAAGAAAGAAAGAAAGGGAGGAAAAGAATATGCACTAGGCCTGGGGAATTAAATAGCCATGGCAAACACTGGCACACTGTTGTATAAAAGTACATAATAGCCTTCTCCCACTGCTGGGAGAAAACACACAGAGCCAAAAACATGAAAAATAAAATCTAGGGACCAAATCAAATCAATTATTCTTCCCTCTAGAATATAAACTTGTGTATTCAGTGAGATGTCCCCAAGATGTTCATAAAGGGCACTCTCCTCATGGGGTGTCCACCAGGGCTCACAGGATGAAAGGAAATGAATCTGGAACGTGTCTTAGTGGACCAAAGTGCTAATTCAAGTTTTGCCATTCACTGAAACTATGGTCTTTTAAAGGTATTTATTCCCAAAGGGTCTCAGTTTTTCTCATCAGTAAATTTAGATGATGGTCCTTTAAAAACGATAAAAGTGTCATGGAAAAACACAGTGAAGTTACTCTGTGCACATAACTTCTCTCTTGTCAGTCATTTATTCCTCCCCTTACTCATTGTTGTGTCATCAAAAGCAATGCAATTATCTCTGCTAATTCCAAAGAGACCTATTTCCTCCAACACCCCCATAAAATGGTCTATAGAGCAAAAGGTTTGAGACCCACTTGCTCTGGGGCTCTCTTCCCTCTCCTCCATTAGTACCTCTATTAATCATCTAGGCCAGTGGCTTTCAACTCAAATTGAGCATTAAAATCACCTGGGGAGAAGAAGGAAAAAAAAAAAAAGAAAAGGAAAAAGGAGTTGGTGTCTGGGCCCTACTCCACTCCAAATAAACTGGTGTCTCTGGGGATCAGGTCAGGCTTTCCAAGGATTTCAAGTTTCTGATGAGATTCTAATGTGCAACCGCTACTGTGGGAAGACACTGAGAGAAACACCTCACACAGGTCCCCGGGGACTCAAGTCAGAGGCCAGAGATTTTCATGAACAAAATTTAGACCTTCAAAAGGAAGCAGCTAGGAACAGAGCATGGGGAGAGAGAAAAGTTAGTAAAACTTTACATTTCTGTCTTCCGCCTAGTGATTGACGGAAGGGTCATCTAGGCTCATCTTGGAGCTGGACCACGATATTCTGTGTCCAGGTCATTGATACCCACTCAAATTAGAGTAAGAATCATTCCTGACTTTATCGTTATAGTTTTTATTCAGACAAAATTAGGAAAGCAGATAAATACAGAGGCCCTGAAATAATGCACAGAGCTCAGCATGACCCTTCAACGTACAACAGACTTTGGAATTGACAGAATCAGTTTCGAATTGGTTTGGCCACCTCCTAACCAAGTGACCTTCAGTAAGTCACCTTCCTTTTATCAGATCCTTGGATTCCTTATTCATAAAAGAGAGGAAACAATATCAACATTGAAGTATTACAAAGTTACACATGTTAAAGACAATGGCTTCATGCATCAAGGGCACAACTGATGCTGACAATTAGAAATCATAATGGTCACTGTAACTAAAATCAGGAAAGTTCTAGAAAGATGTATATTGGAACACCAGATAGTTTCTTGCAAATGATCTTACATTCCCTATCATAATGGTTCGCCAGAACATTGATATGCAGGGGGAAAAGTGAATAATATCCATGGAGCTATTTAAAATCACAAACAAAGGGGCTGGGGATTTAGCTCAAAGTGGTACCGCACCTAGCCTGGAAGCACAAGGACCAGAGTTCAATCCCCAGTACCGCAAAAAAAAAAAAAAAAAAATCACAAACAATGCCAAATTGTGGAAAAACCTAGGTTCTTTCTGCATAATATTAATACCTGAAACTTTGGAACCACCATAGACTTCACTTAGATACATGTTTTCATATTTAAAAGCTTTAATCATTAGATAAAAGCCTTGACAATCATAGCTTATTCAGAATCATGAGATTCTAATGTGTAACCATGTTACACATTCTAATGTGTTGCCATAACACATTTATGGCAACAAAACTTTATTCCCATACCTGGACTCCCATTTCATACCTCACAGAATTAGCTGGAAAGCCAAGAACCACCTTCTCTAGTTTTCCCTTTGAGCAAGAAAGACTGTGCCCAAGTTCTGGCCTTCTTCTTTCTCATTTCTTTCTATTTTGATTGTAAATATCATACCCAGACCCACTGTGAGGCAATAAGGGAAAAAGAAAATAACAGAATGCAGCCCCAGCATCATTAAGCCACTGAACCAACACCCATACTTGCTGAACCCTGGATATTTTGTTTATAAGAAAAATCTAACCCTGTTTGCATAATAAACATCAGTAATCAAGCTCTGTATTACTTGCAGCTGAATGCACTCCTCATTGACACGGTACAAATTGATTAAACCTAAAATATTGACAGTTTAGAGTTTGAGCTGCCATCACCTACAAGTCTCAGAATCAATACAGTTGAACATATAATGATAATCTATACATCAAAAAATGGATCTTTCTCTACAACTAAGAAAGAAGAGCATTGAAAACTGTTTGTAAAATACAAAGCTAACTGTTCTAAGGGGTGCAAATGCCAGCTGTACAGGGTCAGGTCACTGCATTCTTCCTGTGTGCCCCAGATGTCAACTTTAACCTGATAATGAAGGCCTTTCCTCATTTGAGACTATTTATTCTTTGATATTGGATATAGTCAGGGATTCCTACATGTTACTTGCATAGACCATAACTTTTCATGCCTTTGATCTTGCCCTGGCCTTTCTCACCAGGAGGGTCCCATGACACACCTATTCTTCTATTCAGACTCTCTATATTCTTCTCATAGAACACGTCCTTCATCAGGATGCCCATAATTTCTCCACCCTGTAATGCTCTGTTCTTTTTGTTTTCCAGCCATTTAGAGTACAAGCAGGCTTATGTGTATGTGCATGCACACACATGTACACACTTTCACACTGTCTACTACCTTTGTCGTATATCTATGTTTGCTCCTCCCACACTATAACTATTCAATGACAGGGCTTACTTGATGTTTCCCTTTGACCGAGCCAACTTATTGTCTAAGTATCCATATTAACAGGAAATTCTGGAGGAGGGAACTGAGATAAGTGATAGGAAATTGTACAGACCTTCACAAGGAACTGCTCCTGACCTTACTAATGCTCAGTTCTAAGTATGAGAAATCCCAAGAGATCCTGATGATCCATGTTAAAAAGATACAAGTGTATCAGCAGCTCTGAAGGCTCTAACCACCAGCCTCCTAGGTGATTGAGCCACCACAGAGCTCTCTGACCAGGTAGAGCATATTGCCAAGTCTGAGTGTCCCTGTGCATCTCAGGGGAGTCTGGAAGACTCAGGGAGCCTTCCTAGTTCCTCCCACAGGAATTTTACTTTCCAGGCCCCCTCTGCAACTCCCCAATTCACCTCTCTCTCCACCAACTTTCTTTTTCTTCCTCCTCGTTCTACTTTAGCTAATCTCTTTCATTTTCCAGTCTTCTAAAATTTCAGCTTTGTCTTGCCTTTTGCCTTTCTCTACAAATGTCCACTCACTGACCATTGTTTTGAGTAGAATTTCTCATTCAATGTCTTCTCATTTATTTAAAATTCCCAAGGCTGATTTATCAGTCTCTTCTGCCAGTCACTTAGCTGTCTGAAGGACAAACTGGGGTGTTTTAGGGAAAGGAAATGAAGGCCGTAACAGAAAGGCATTTGCCAAGATCATAGTAAGTTACCACCAGTGAGGACAGCCAAGCTCTGTGAGGGTCTTATCGCTGCTTCCTGGCACTGCTTCAGATGTGAAAATTAGCTCTATGACAGGCAAGTGGACACCACAAATTTCTGAAGCATGATGAAACAGCTAATTAATTCATTATACAGAAAAATAGCCATACAAGGAGAAGTGAGTTGAAACACTTAGAAAGGATGCAGAAATGAAAAAGCGCCTCCTTTTTCAAAAACAGTGTTAGCAGGCCATTAGATTTAGTAGTGAATTTTAACACCATTTTCTACCCTGCCCTACCATGTCTTCCTGTTAGCTGGGGATTTATTTCAAGGCCTTACCAATCATATGCTAAAGCTGGGACTTCACTAAACCATCTTCTGGGAGGACAGGGAGAAATCCAATCTAGGATTGAAAGCTGCAACTGTCATACATAAAAAATACTCTCTGAAGACTGGTATTGAGTCAGACAGTTGGAAGAATTACAACAAAGTTGTCTGAACTTCACATGAGTTACTAGCTAGTACTCAGATTAATGCCAGGGGTGTCCATTCCCCTAGAAGAATACAATCCTGGTCTCCTTCTGTAACTGCTCCCAATGGCACTACATTGTTACTGGCAGAGATCCTCTGGAAGGAATCAGCTAAATGATTTCTACTGGGAAAGACAGGCCTAGTGATGAATTGGACTTCTTTTACTTGAAACTGTGCAGTAGCTAAATCTCCAGCACTGTTGAGAGGGCTCTAGCCAAAGAATGAAATAACTGCTGAAGAAAATAGCCATCCTGTATCCTAACACAAGAAGGAACATATTGAATGTCTGACACAACTACCCTCGGGAAGCTGTTACTAGAGCCTGTGGGTCAATATACATTTATTTGCACATTTATGTCTTGCCCACAAGAAACTTCCCATTTCCAGACAGATCACCTCAGTTTTCTGGTTAGAGTGCCACCTGCCAGAGGACAGTCCAAATGTCACCAACATCCCCTTAAACCCTCACCCTGTTGACCTCAATATCTCTCATATATACTCACACGTGTGTGCAAACACTTATGTACTCCAAAAAGCAAAGTTTTAGTATACTACACTCCTAGCTGTGGGCTATACTCTAAGCACTCCAGGCCAAGTTTTGCCTAGAATCAGGGATAATTCACTGTTTATCTTCTTAATTTACATAGAGCAAACTTAACTCTTGCCAGTAAAACAATCATAATTTTGTTACTTTTACCATTTACTTCCCTGGGACAGCAGAGTGGAAAACCTAACTGCTCTCTTGAGATAGAGCTTCTGGGCCCAACCGCCCAATGTGCAGCTACAAAATCCCTCTCATGGGAATTTTACTGTGAACAGAAAACTCACTGATGGAGACTCGTCAAAATGTCTTCTTCCCTTATAATCGGGGCTAGAACTTGCATTATAATTAGGGAAAGCAGAGTGTCTTGCCTCTTCATTTAAAGGCTGGTTAACCAATTATTTTAAAGGAAGAAATGTTTTGTATCCTTGAGAAGGACTAGTTTTGTTGCTTTAAAATCTGAAGAAATACAGAATGGGCTATATTGAAGACTCTTCAAACTGGAGACAGTTCCAGTCAGAGACTTTAGTATGCCTCACATAATGTCCTATGCCCCCAAGATGTTAAATACAAAAGGATCTTTATGTACTCTCAACCACGAGGTCTCTCTCAACATACCTATATCTTTAACTTTCTCCTTCTTTTTACTAACCTACAAATGCCACAACCTTTCCTTTTGCTGTACAAAAGGATATCAAACAAATTGTACTTCTTGATATATGTCGGTCCCCTCGCTCAGGAAAAACAACATGGCTATTTTATTAGATGGACGGTCTCAAGAGCTCCGGAACCCCACAGACAGTCTCATAAATTACCAAGAGCCACACAATAAACTTGAAATGGGTTAAGTGCTTTTGTTCCTGGCTTACTCCTTCCCATCTTCTATCTCTCTGTGCAAATCCTATAGGCATATAGCTCCATGGATGTGGAATCGTTGCTATCTGGGGCATCTGGTATGTGAATGCAAGAACATCATTACACCTGGCTTAAAATTAAAATCAGCAAATTGAATACATCTTTGGATAATACTCCCTGGAAGGTATTGGTATTGACTGCAGGGTGTATGTAGATCTATATTTTATTCCTTGAAATTATGTTTATTTTTACCTTTACAATGATTGTTTTCAAAACTCTGTAACTTCTCCATTTTTATGTATAATAATGTTTCCTTTCATTTGACCTAAACTTACAGCTTTAAGGAATGACCTCTAGTGTGAGTTTTCTGTATTGATCTAGTGAAGATCGATCAAGAAGACAGCTGGAATCAGATCAGCAGTGTTGCAGCCCCGTGTGCCTGCTGGGTACAACTGCGATTCTGGCTTAAAGAGCAAGGAACGTATTTGAAGAAGAAAAGCTCACCTATGAATGCTGACGACATCTTGCTTCTCTCCCTGGTTCACACCCTGAGACACGTGGGGCCTGGTGATCCTGGGCAAGGAGATTCACCTCTCAGAGCTCCTGTTTCCTCATCTAAAGTCCTGGAGAAAGGGCCGGAGATTTAGCTCAGTGGTTCCAGCACCTGCCTAGCAAGTGCAAGAACCCTGGTTGGATCCCTGGTAACCACATAAAACAGTACCAGGAGGGTGACTCATGCCCACCAGTAGTCAGTACCACTATGACAGTGCTGGGTATGGTGGCTCACACCTGTAATCTCAGCATTTGGGAGGCAGAGGCAGAGGCAGAGGCAGAGGCAGGAGGATTGCTGAATTTGAGCCTTGCCTGGGCTACATAGGGTGCTCAGGGCCAACCTCCTACAAAGCAAGACCCTGTGAATAAGACCCAAGAATTATTTCTCAATAAAGAGCTTATATATACCTGCCTACCTCAAATTTACTGTAGTACCTCATGACCTGAGTAGTTCCGCAAAAGCCACCCAACTAACAACTGGAAAACTGCAGATACCAAATTGTATTCAAAAGTTCAAATATAACAAATTCTGTAAATGACTTACACCCAGGCTTGCCAATACCCGTCTCATCTCAGGTTTGACTCCTGCAGGGAAATATTTAGGACTCCAGCCTGTGTGAAACTAACGAATCCATTACTTTGTTCTAAATTCTGGGTCTACTAAGTTTGAACTTTGGAAAAAATCAAATGATTTTTTTATCTGCATTCTAGTTGGGAGTTAAGAAAATAGACAAAGGAACAAAGAAGCAGTATGGAGGTCGTCGGGATCCTAATGAGGAGAAAATGCAAATAACGATCACCGAATTAAGAAAAAAAGTTCTTTGGCGGATAAGACAGTGGGATCGTTAAGGTTTGCAATGTCTCTTTTCCAAAGGCGATAATGGGGTGACGATGAGGTCCTGGAGCTCTGAGAGCAGAGGGTGGCCTGCAGGACAGCACAGATGGCGGGAACCAAGCTCAGCAAAGACCCAGCCCCACGCAGCCCCTGTCTGGAAGGCCATGCTCGGCCCGCACAAAGGCCGGTCAGACGTGTCAGGGAGGCGAGCTGGAAGCAGCTGGAGGAGGCGAGATTAATGAGGAAGCGCAAAATGAGAAAGAGCAACAACTGGAAACCCTTGTGGTGACATCAGGAACAGAGCCAGAGAAGACAACCTTGTTATCACATCTGTTCTGTCATTATAATTAAATGGTAATGCGCGTCTCTGGTTGGGTTGCCGGGGTGCAATTCCAAGCGGGGGAGCCCCTCAGCACCCGCGGGGGCCCCAGCCACTGCCCTTCTCGTTGGAGCTGAAGAATCGTTCAGCGCGCTAATAGGCTGGGCGTCGGGAGCAAGTGTTAATTTTGGATTACATCTGAGTGGAAATAAGATGAAGGTCTGGGGAATGCTTTGCCTTCGCTCAGATGTTTCATTTCCATTTACCAGCACTGCAGAATACCCGGGGAGATGTTTCCATTCCAATTTGGAAGATTTCATAAGCCTCCAAACTTTTAGCTATTGATCCAAGCTCTTGAGCTTTGCAAGCAAACTCACACGCTCGGTGGAGGGAGAGGGCAGGTGTGGAAGCCCCGCTTGGGCACAGCTGCCCCTCTCAGGTGGCCGCACCTCTCGGCTCCTGCCAGTTTCTCCCCGCTCGACCTGGAGGCCCATTAGCGGCACTCAGCACCATTAGCTCGGACTTGCTCTGTGCTGAGTAAATACTCTGGCGTCCTTACAGAAACTAGGGCAGCTGGCGGAAATTTTTCTTTTCTTTTCTTTTCTCTCCTTGCTTCCTTTCAAAATCAGCAGAGCAAAGTTCTCAACCCAAATGGCTCGAATCTGCCTCTTAATAAGTACACTGCTTTATGTATTTGGCTACTGGAGGTCAGCATTAATTTGAGTTTCCCTAGACTCTCAGTCCTTTTACAGCTGGCTCTCTAGTTCACAGATTTCTGTTTGATTTTGGGCAGAGCCCTTGGCAGAGAGGAGGCCAATACTCGGATTTCCACCATCTAGCTATTCACACCTGCAGGAAAAGGCCACTGTCTATCATCTTTGGAATCTGTGAGTGGAAACGGGTTGCTTTTGAGGCCTCCCAAAGGAGCCTGAGAAACAAAGCCCTTCCCTCGGTGAGAGAAGCAGGGGGGTGGACTGGTGCTGGCCTCCTGCATTATTCATCTCAGCCCCCTCCAGCCAGACAAGATCTGGTTACGGTAACGCCCTGGCACTACTTGGCTCTGTCCTCAGGGCAAGAAACGAGAAACTGAGCCTAAGAAGGTTTGACAAGGAGAAACATGTGCCTCTTTATATATTTGTGGTTAATAGGCTATTGGATTGGAGAACAGAAGTTTTATTAGACAAGCTTTCCATTTGTTAAAAATTTGTCCCAGCAGCCTTTTTTTTTTTTTTTTTTTTTTTTTTTTTTTTTTTTTTTTTTTTTTTTTTTTTTTTTTTTTGGCAGAACCTCGGATTGAACTCACGTCTTTGCACTTACCAGGCAGGGAGTGGCAGGTGGTGGCACCTCCCAGCCCCCTTAGGATGTATTTCTTAGGCCACAATAATATAACACCAAGTGGTGCAATCACGGGTTGCTTTAGGTGTTCAGTTTCTAGCTGTTGTACTCGAAAAGGCTTGACAAGACTGCCTCAGTAAAAGTTAGCAACCTATCAAGATCTCTATAAATATTTACTGTGTTGAATCATGGATGCTTCCAATTTAGATTCTTTTTCATCTCCCTCTTCACTTCTCAAATTGCTTTTACTCCACTGCCCACTTCAAAGATAATGTAACTCCACACAGCCAGAGACACGTAAAGAGAACTGATGTCCAGTCCCTTGCACAGTGAGGTGGGTCAGAGCCCTCCATGCTGCTCTGTGTCCAGCTTGGAGAGAGCATCCAAAGACGGCAGTGATGAAAGATGCAAGGATCCCGAGTCCCTCACTGACAGTGTGGCGCAGAGAGGGCCCTGTCTCTCCTCTCCCCCTGCCTGTCACAAGGAAGGAGGTAATTTGTAATGTGTGAAGCCACTGAGGGCCAGGAGGTTTTATTAGCACAGCTACTGTAATATTGAAATTGATATGTAGCTTTGAGATGTAGTTTTGCTATAACAAAAGCCAGAAATATGTGGCGTTGCTGTGGCATTCGTGTGTCACATAATGGTGACACTGATCCTTGAGAATGGAAAGACAGTAACACATATTATGCAGTGACAATCCTAACAATAACCCGGGAGGAAGTTTTCATACCTTCTGAGCCTGTCACTTTAAGGGAGGTGGCTGGAGAGAGATTGATGCACTAGTATGTGCCTGTTGTTATTGGTAAATTTGGCTGCATATTATAATAAATTGATAAGTTTAGGAGAAAGTTCACCAGCTTATGAAAAGAAATAAAAGGGAATAGGGAGAGAATCCAGTAATACAGAGCCTTGAGTTATTACAAATCTCAAAAGTTTCTGGGCCCCAAGGCACAGGAAGAAAATACTGAACAGCATTTTGAACAATAGTACTACTGGACCAGCTTTATAGTAAAGACAAAATGAAGGAAATCTTGCAATATGCAATAACACAGATGATCTCACGGACATTACAGCCAGTGTAGTAAGTAAGCCACAGAAGGATAAATACTGCATGACTCCATTTATGCATGATGTCTACAATAGTCAAACTCAAAGGAACAAAACATAGAAGTTGTTACTCATTTAGTATAAAATTTTAGTTATATAAGATAATTTAGGGGTCTGCTGTGCAACACTGCATGTACAGATAATAATACTGTATCAGAAATATTTTAAGAGGGGAGATTTAAGATATATGTTAATGATACTGTAACATAGAAATATGTTAAGAGGGTAGATTTTAGGGTAAGTGTTCTTATCACAAGAAAATTTAAAAGATAGGCTATGTACATGTATAAATTCCCTGTGATAAATGTATTCATTATGTATATAAACATGTACTAATAAAAAGTAAATAAGTAAAAAACAATCTAACAGGTTCAGTATAGCTACTGTTAAGTTAAAAGAGGGAGATATAAAAAGAAATGAAGTAGATTTCAACTATATGCAGGGAAAGGCCATGGGTATTGCAGTTACCAGCAGGTAGAACTGACTTTAACCAAATAGTTCAGAAGCCCACTAACTTTTCAAAGGAACTGTGTTGCCAGAGATACACTAGTCAATCCCTTCTCTCTTTTAAGATTTAAAACAAACTTTACTGTCCCGGTCTTGTAAACAGATTCTACACAGCCCCAAGAAGGGTGTACATCTCAATGCCTACTTCAGATGCAGCAGGGAGAAAAATACACAAGCAGAAGTCACCCCTAGCAGGGGATGCAAGGAGCAAGGAAGAGAAATAAACAAAGAAAATATCTCCCAGATTATAGATCCGGAGATTCTGCCAAGGATTTTCCAGTGAACGGACAACAATTAGTGTAGATCCACATAATTTCAGGTAACTGTGGACCAGTGACAGTTGTGTGTTTTCTATTCCTTCTTGTTTTTCAAATGGGGGTTTTAATTAATATAAGCCTGCTCTTATACTGTCATCTTGAATTAATTTAATGGGAGATATGTAGATGCTTATTTTCATGCATGAAGTCATATCACTATGCTATCTATGGACCTTCCTGGGCAGCCAGTTTTGTTATGTAGTGGAATTGGATTTTGAGTTGTCTTCTTTATAAACCGGTGTCATGAAAAGAAGAGCCCATGGCCAGGAAGTTCTCCAAAGCAGTACCAATTGATGAAAACTCTTAGAAACAGTGTTGGTCTCCTCATTCTTTTTTTTTTTTTTTTTTTTTTTTTTTTTTTTTTTTTTTTTTTTTTTTTTTTTTTTTTTTTTTTTTTTTTTTTTTTTTTTTTTTTTTTTTTTTTTTTTTTTTTTTTTTTTTTTTTTTTTTTTTTTTTTTTTTTTTTTTTGAGACAGGGTCTCACTTTGTAGTTCAGGCTTGGCTCTGAGCTCACTATGTAACCCAGGCAAGCCTTGAACTCAGAAATCCTCCTGTCTCTGCCTCCTGAGTGCTGGGATGACAGGCACAAGCCACCACGCCAGGCACTGTGGTATGTGGTATTGATGGCTGGTGGGCGTGAGTCGCCACACCCAGCATTCTATGTGGTCACCTGGATCGAACTCAGGGCCTTGAGCTTGCAAAGCAGGCACCAGAACCACTGAGCCAAATCTACGGCCCCTGGTCTCCTCATTCTTTAACAGACTATGAATCAGACATTAGGTAACACCAAATTCTCCACTAGAATTATTCTGTTCTGGTAAATAATCACAATGTGATATGGCAACATGGTGGTGCCAGCTCTTACTTGGCCCCTTTTAGAGTGACTGTAGTCCTGAGTTAAAAAAAATAACTAGATATTTTCTGATATTAGTTACATTAAATCCATGGAGATTTGCAAGAGACCAACTGTTTCATGATGGATGTCAATGCTCTGGGTTACATTTTGTCCCCCAGAAAGGTGTGTTCTGTCAATGTTGATATCCTGACACTTTGTTTTTTATTGTTGTTGTCCTTCGGTGTTTGTTGTTGTTACTATGAACTGAACATAGACCTTCCTATTGAGCTATATACCCAGACCCTTTCCTTATTTTTATTTTGAGAAGGATCTCACTAAGTTGCCCAGGTGAGACTCAAACTTGCAATCCTCCTGTCTCCAGAGTGCTGGATTACAGACATGTGCCACTATACCCAGGTGAAAATACAGGGTAATGGAATTAAAATGAGGTATATTGGATAAGGGAAACCCATGTAATCACTAGAATCCTTTCAAGAGGAGGTAATTTTAGACAAAAACATACAGACACAGAGAAGAAGATCATGTACAAGGGAGAAAGTACAATGAGGCATCAGTGATTAAATGGTGCAATACCAAGGACCACTGACAATTGTGAGAAGTTCGAAGAGGGAGGCAAAGAAGAATTTTTCTCTAGAGACATCAGAGGGGGCATAATCCTACTGATACCTTCATTTCCAATTTCTGGAAATGTAGAATACATTTCTGCAGCTTTACACTATCTAATTGTGTGACATTTTGTTATAGGAAGAAAGGATTTTTCTTAAATTTCTCTACCTCTTCAGGTAGAAATATGGTTTATTATATATTGAGTGATTCTGTTGGACAGACTGATCACCAGATGAGAGACTCTTAGTTTTTTGGGGTTTTTTTGTTTGTTTTTTTGGTTTTTTGTTTTTTGTTTTTTTTTGCTGCTGAGACAAAATACTTGACACCCAAAGTTAAAAGAGGAAATGTTTATTTGGCCCACAGTGTTTAGAGGTCTCAGTCTGTAGTTAGCTGATTCCAAGGGGGGTGATGTTGCAGTGGGGCCACAGAGGAAAAATAGTTCACTGAAAAGCAAGGCAGGCAGAAGGCAGAAAGCAAGCAAGCAAGCTACAAGCAAGCTATAAACTGCCTCATACTTTATCCAGGATACCTACCCTTAGGGCAGTCAGCACTTCTACCCTTAATCCTAACGTTGCACTACAAATCAATCCCACCATCATATCCTTAATACCAGTATCACATGGTCTAGATCCAATCACCTCCAAAAAGCCCCATCTTTGAGTGCTGAGACCTTAGGAGGACACCTAGATATGAGCCGCACATATCAAAGAACATGCTGTATTTTTCTGAACTGCCAGACACAGCCAGACTTCAGTTTCCAATCTCCCCTGCAACAATATGGCTGTGTGACTAATTTTTGGTCATAAGAACATGGAAGTGTTGTTGTTGTCACTTCCAGACTGTACACCAAAAGTGCCAGAGTTCTGCATCCTGTATCTTGTCCTGATCCTTGTAGCAGTATGTCAGTACCCTACAGGACATAAGATACAGTACACTCCACATAACAGAGATTCTCTCGGTTTTGGTCTGAAAGGTATTATTAGCCACAGACCCATTGATTACATGGAACTGAGACAAGAGTAAGAAATAAGCTTTACTGAGTTCATCACAGTGTATAATGGAAAACAGTTTACTCTGGCCCAAAGAACCAATTGTTAGCATCTATTTCTAATGCCACATTCAGCGACATGATGTTATTAACTTAATAAAATCAGTCATTGAGAGGATATTTATAACACAAAATTTAGCACATGCTACAAATCAAAGTTTTCTTTCCCTTTAGGATAGTTGTTATTTACCATCACACCACTGACTAAACCCCTGAGAAACAAACATGTGCCTTGCAGCACCTACTATTCATCATGCTTCTCAATAAAAGCCTGATGATTTCAGCATCAGCAGAATGATTCTTTGCCATGGAAATTCATCCCCTCTTAAAGGGATGTGTTATGATAGTGTTGGGAAGTAAAACCTTCAGGAGATGAGTAGATCATGAATGAGTAGGCTTTGTAAATAGAGATAGTGACCTTATAAGAATTCCGAGTGCTCCCAAGCCCTGTCCATCCTGTGAGGACACAGTGAGAAGATGGCAGGTCTTTACGAGGTACATTGGTATTGGACTTACCAGCATCTGGAAAAAATGATCAATAAATTCCTGCTGTTTATGAACTAGTCAATTTGTCTTATTCTGTTACAATTGACTAAATGGGATAGGGCAGATTTGATACCTGAAAATAAATAGAGTAGATTTCCACAATCTTGAAATTAGAAAACATTAGGGATAACCTGAACAGCCCACTTACTTTACATACAAAGTGAAACAGGGTGAGGAAGTGTCTTGCCCCCAACACACACTAGTCTAGATCTCTACATTCATGTAAAGCAGTGGTTATTAGATGAATATAAGTGGTACAGAGCTGAAATGATTGAGAAATGTTGAAAAATTAGAAAATATTAAAGAGGAAAATCCTTCTGGGGGTAGACTAGATTATTCTTACATGGCTCCACTGACTCCCAGTAATGAGATCAGACACCCAATTCTCTGTAATGCAAATTTACAAAGCCTTTCTTTGGAGGCAGAATCTTCTTCTCCCTAAACATGACAGCTGTGACTGCACAGCTTGCCACAGCCAAGGAGATGTTAACAGGCACGTATCAAGCAGTTCTCAGGCAACAGACTTCTCAGCAAAACGCAATGAGTGATATCTGAGTTCTTGTCCATTATCCAGAAGCTAAATCAATGAGATCATAGAAAAAGTTTGAAAGCTTCAGAGATAAGAACATGAAATAAAAAGCTTGAGCACAGTACGTGGGGAGCTCAGTATGTGTGAAGGAAGCTTGGGTGGGAGCCTCTTGAAATTGGAAGACTTTAAAGAGCATTGTATCTCCCTCTTCACTCCAAACCAGAGGAAAATGCTACCTGTGAGCACTTTGTGTGTCACTGCACAAGACAATCCTTCCTGTGATGGTGGCTTCTCTCTTCTACGTTTAATAGACGTACTGTTGAAGTGAACACTCTTTACTACATTGCTGTTTAGTTAATACACTTTATTAACAAATTTTTGCTGTAACTTCAAAATTGTAAAATCAAAAGAACTACTTATTGATGGGTTTGTTGTTTTTTCCTAAAATACATTAAAACATGATCATTGATATTTCAAATGACCCATCCTACCTGCTTCAACTGTGCTCAATAGTCCATATATTTCAGTACTAGAAAATAATACTTTATACAAGAAACACAAATATTTGCATTTCATGAATTTTTGATGGTATGTGACAATAAATAAAATCAATAAATTATGTCTCATTATTATGCTTTTTTATTAAAAATACATTTTTTAATAAAGTGCTGACTTGCCATCCTTTGCCACAAGTGTCTACTTGTAAATTTGGTGAAGAAAAAAAGCAAATACCTTTTAATGCAGTGTTTATTCCTACTTCTATTTATGCCTCTCTATAATATCCTCTATTTTGCCCATCCAACATTTATGCATCCTGAACTTCTCTTGTTTAACTAGTATGCATCATGACAAAAGCATTTTTCTACATGTGTGTGAAAATCAGCATGATAAGAAAATTTTATATTAGGATAAGAAGATATCAGAAACTAAATATATGTAAAATTATACTTAGGATGGGAAATTAGAACAGTATGAGAGCATACTAGACATGAACTTCATGTAAATATTTATCCCATTGAGTAACACCACCATAGTTGGAGTTAGTGATTGTACAAAACACGTCTTCGTTCCTTTTTTACCCTCTTTTCCTCCTCTCCCTCCACCTGCCTCCATCTCTTGATCTCTTTCCTATTTTCAAAATCCATCACCCTAATTGTGTTAACTATCTTTTATTTTATTCCACATTCATAATTTGGGTTTTTTATGTAAGAAAGGCCATGTAATAAGCTTGTGAGTCTGATTTATTTCCCTTCACACTATGGTCTCAAGGTGCATCTATTTTCCTACAAATGATTCAAGTGTATCTTTCTTTATGGCTGCATAGTACTCCATTGTGTATGTAAATATCACAGTTTCTTTATCAACTTATTACGCTGAGATTGAAAGGTAACCTGCCTGTTGATGGGGAACATACTGCAAAGGACCAAAGTGTAAGTGGGAAACTGGTTAGGAGGTGGCTGCAGGTTATGGCAAGGGATGGTGGTTATATGACCTTGGATGAGACCTAAACAAGGGGGTTGCCCTGACTAGAGGCGTATTTTGAAGTCAGTATCGATGCTCCTCACCTTCAGTCCTCTGACTTTCACAGTCTGGTCTTGTTGCTGGAGGGTGGCTTTTGGGATGTACATACCATGCTGATGAAATCTCCAGATATTCTTAGTGAATAATATAAAATCTACTATCGTAAGTAAACCACTTTAAATTTACCAAATGACCAGCATGATTTTACATTACAAATATTTTATACATACACATAAAGGTAGGTACTAACATTCCCATATTGGAGATAAGAAAAGCAACCCTCAGTGAATCTAATTCGTTCAAGGTCATATGGCCAATAAGGAGGTATATACCTGGAGATTTCTTTGTCAAACAGTATCAATAGTGTAAGAAGAACACTAGTAAGGTATATGTTATTGGGGCTGAAGATTTAGCTCAGTGGTTCCAGCCCAGTAACCACATACAAAAATACCCGGCATGATGACTCATGCCCACCAGCAATCAGTACTACATACCACAGTGCCAGGTGTGGTGGCTCACACCTGTAATGCCATACTCTGGAGGCAGAGGGATGAGGATTGCTATGAGTCTGAGACTTGCCTGGCCTACATGGTGAGCTCAGGGCCAGCCTGAACTAAAAAGCAAGACCCTGTCTCAAAAAAGAAAAAGAAAGATAGATAGATAGATAGATAGATAGATAGATAGATAGATAGATAGATGTTATTGATAATTATATATTTATAAACCATTCAGTATATGTTGGCTATTATTTCAATTTTACCAGTAATAAAATTAGAGAATGTTAACTATAAACATTACATATTTATAGACAAGCAACAAATTTTTAAAAATCCCTACTTCTTCTTTTCCATCTCCACTAAAAATACACAGTAAATCATCCAAAAAATTTTATAATGTACCCGGCCAGTCTGTTGAGCCAGTCCAGATTCATCGGCAGATGTGCAGTACCCAGTAGCCTCTCACCCTGAAGTAATGAGCCATGCACCATCTCGATGTAAACGTAAACATGTCTGTGACTGTCCAACCCGGGCAATACCCTGTGCAATTGGACCTGCATTTCTTAGGTATAAGCTTTTCTTCTCCTAGCAGAATGAGGCTGTAGAAAACAGATCAGCTGAGCACTAGATTTAAAATCCAGCAGCCCCAGATTTCACAGATTTTCTTTTTCTTCCTCAGGTTTCAGGAGCTGCAGCACCCCTCTGTGCCTTCACACAGACATGGTTTGAAATGTGTGCCTGGTTTGCAATGTATTCCAGCCTGGACTGGAATCCGTAGAATCAGCCTGGACTTTGGGAGCTGGGTGCCAGATAGATTTTCTGAATGTTCACAAGAGACTAGATGCTTCTAAATGCGTTACCTGAATTGTTTCATAGAATTATTACAGTACTTCAGGGTGGTTATGGCTACTAGCAACTTCATTTACAAAGCAAGAAACTGAAGCCTAGACAAGTAGGCTGCTTTTCTAAGTCCCCAAACTACTGCCAGGTAGAGTCCAGATGGGATGCGGGTGTCCCGACTCCAGGTCCTGCACTTTCATCTCTTGCTCTCCTTCTACACTGTGTGGTTTGAGGAAACCACGTCTGTCAACTCGAATTTAGCTCAACCTCAGTCCCCGCTCTGTCATGTGCCTTCTTTTGTATCAGGGCGATAAGAATCAAGATGATCATTTAACCCACTGGTTCTTTTTTCTCTTTTCATTTTAGGAACTCTATGGACTCCCATCTCCTAATGTCTTCTTCCACCTCTCGTGAATACACCCTTGTCTCTTCCAGGGGGCTAGAGATTCTGCACCTCTAAGAGGCTGGAATTAGTAATATCTGTAGACTGTTGTATGGAAGAATATTTTGCTGCTGGGGCTTTTTCTTGGGACAGTAATGGTACCTCCTGCCTACTACAATAATCACTAATACAGGACATCAGCACCCACCAATCCATAAATCAGTATTTAACCCATGTCAAACATGATTTATAGACACAAAAAAATCCAGAAGGGAAATAAGGGTTGGATCGGACATAAAAACACAGTATAAGTAAGCAGTGGAAAGCAATACACACTTGGCCTTATTCTTTAATATTTTCAGGAATTCTTAGTCTGTAAATTTGGGGCAAAAATATAATTAGTTCAATAGGACAAGGTTTAAGGGCAGAGAAGAAAAGGGTGGAAAGAATATTTAATGAATTAGTGGAGCTTTTCAGGCATTTTTCAAGTCACACTCTGAATACCATATGTCTTTCTTTCCAAACATACAGTAATCCGCACTTTTTATAGTATTGGAAGAGATAATTGAACACAGCTTCAAGCGACCCTAAAATTTATTATTTATTTTAATCTCAGGTGCCTTTGAAGAACATACAGGTAAAGCAGACGGATTTTATGTATAGTGGCTCAAAAAATGCCTTTGATGATTCTTTCCAAATGCAAGACACTCTCTGAAACATCTTTCTAACCCAAACATGTCCCAGTTTCCCAAATTACCCAGGAACGATTCTTTTTTGGCTCTTTCTTGATCATGTACATTAAACGTGGAAAGATAAAGCATGCTCTCAAGCATTGCATAGTGGATAATTATATTTTTAAGGCGCTTCAGTTACATTATTTTAGCATCTGTGTAATTAAATTGAAGTGCACTTCTCAATTAGCAGGTTTTCCTTTCGTCTCTTGGATGTAATACCTTCGTGGACAGGAAAATGCTCCCCCTCTTTGAGTAGCTATATTTATGCCCATTAAGCTGGGCGAACTGCGGTGCGCTCTTTGATGAAGAAGTCCGTCCACCAGGCAGTGAAGACAGGGGACACGCGGAGGCTGCCTATCAGCTTCTGCAGAGCGCAGCAAAGCAATAGCGCTTTCTGGGAAGAGACTGACAGCACCTAGCAAAGGTGTGAAGCGGGAGACGAGATTTTCTTTGGAGCTTGTCCAGATCTGGATACTCTTCTAACCTGTCTCCCCTCCTGCCAGCTTCTCCCCATCTGTAGAAACCTGGCCGGCCTGCAATGCTGTCTCCCCAGAGCACACCTGATGGTCAAACACCTGTGGCAAGCAGAACCCCCCCCCCCGAGTTTTTGCCACCTTTGGCTGCAGCGTCCTTTCAGCCATGGCAGAAAACCAAAGTCTAAATTTCGATGCTAACCCAGTGATCCACCAGGATTATGAGAAGCATACTACTGCGTGTTGTACAGCCTGCATCCACTCAGTCTGACAGTCACGGGTTTGACTGGGAAACTGCTGCATGGGGGATACAGTTCTTCTCTAATGAATGGTTTTGAAAGAGGCTTAGAATACCAGGGGTGTAGTTTTATGAGAAATGTCACAGCACAGAGCTCAGAGAATTATTGCTTCCAATTTTATCAATAACTAAACCAGTTATTAGGCAGGGAAGTGATTTGATAGCCAAGAGTCTTGCACACATCTATAACATATTCTTTTGCTGTTGTTGTTTTGGTGAAGGGAAGGCGGTAATAACACTCTTGTCCCTTGAGATGAGTAATAGTGTCTGAATTCTGGAATAGTAAAAGAATCAGAATTATCAATTCCATTCTAACTCACTTTCCAATTTTAGTATATTGCTGCCAAAGCAAGCACTCTAGCTCATTTTCAAGACTGAAGCTTTTACTACTTTACTCTTTGGATGAGCTCAGGGAAGGGGCTTATTATATTTTTAAAAGAACTTTCCAAAAAATATTCATTATTTTTTTAGACAGGGTCTCGCTTTGTAGTTCAGACTGGCCCTGAGCTCACTGTGTAGCCCAGGCAAGCCTTGAACTCAGCAATCCTCCTGCCTCTGCCTCCCAAGCACTGGGATTACAGGCATGAGCAAATGTTTATCTCTTAAAATACTCCAACACAAAGGAAAATACAGAGATTCACATGGAATTTCTATATACTCAACACAGGAAATTGAGACCTTCGAAGCTTCTAGTTGTATTTTGGTCGTTATTTTTAAGGTTTAAAATTTATTTGGCCCCCAAAGGACATATATTTTTCTCTTTATATTTGGAAAATATTGCTTAAAGCTTTATTAAATACGAGCTCCTAGTAATCTGAATTGGTTTCTTGACAAAACTAAGTATTTTGTGAAAGACAATCTGCAATCAATTATTAACAGTAACATGAAAATTATATATTATATATATATAATTATATATTCCAGTTCTCTCCAATTGGCCAGCCAAGCTGATGAGAAGTGAGAAAGTGGGCAGAAAGGGAGGGATTTTGTCAACCGTCAGAATTCAAGGAATCAGAGCTGGGGCCAGAGGACACTACCAAGCGTCAGTGCAGAGCTTACCCTCTTCTGCCTCCTGCTCTCCATTCTCCAAGTGAAAAGGGAGGTGGAAAGAAGGAGAGAGAAAATATTGTCCACAGCCCCTCAGGGCCTTCTGCTCACCCAGCCTGCTTTTTTAACCATACTTTCTACATCTTCCCTCTTTCATTTATTCAAAAAGCAACTATTGAATACTTACCACATTGTGGCGCCTGAATGCAAAAGAAATTGTGACAAGATCTTAGCCTTTCCATCAAGAACAAACCACAGTTAAAATCTGTAACTAAATCACATCTTGTGTTTCCCAGAGTCCCCTCACCTTATGAGATATAAAATCTCTTTGCAGTAACATAAATAGACAACATTTTCTTGTATTTCTCTCCCTGGCCTTATCAGCTGTCTTAGAAACCCTAATTTTCTTCTCTTTTGACATATTTGTTACTAAAAAAGAAAAGACTGTAAAGGGTTTCTCTTGACAAGAACATAAACCTGGTGAATTACATGTTTAGATGAAGAGAGTCAGAGAATTATCAATCCATTCCAACTTATTTCCATGATTGAGGTTTAAAGCCCCTACTCTGCAAATGAGGTCTAGGAAGTGACTTATAAATTTTTCTAACAATTTTTACACAGAATGCTAATCTCTTAAAATATATTATTACAAATACTTCTATGAAAACTTCAAGAAATGGATTCAGGCCGGAAGCATCAATTCCCATGATTATAGGAGATCTAAAGGGGCCCAAGTAACTTGCTCAAGGATGCTGATTTTGTTGATTGTTTCATTTATGCCTCATTTATTAAAAAGAGACTCACCAAGTCCCACCATGTTTAAGCAGGTGTATTTCATAGTCTCATAAAGAGGACTTCATCATTCCTCCATAGAAGAGGGTTACAGTAGAGAAGCACAACCAGGTGGACAAAGTCTGCTTCACCATAAGCCATCATTCTCTCCCAACCAAGTTTCCCTGGTTTCATGAATTGCCAGTTCAAGCTTATTTGCCTTGCTAACCCTCAGTTTGTTTTCTATTGCAAATAACACATTAACACAGACTGGGTAAGTTATGAAAACAAATTTATGTTGGCTCACAGTTCAGGTGCAAGGTTGAGGGCCTACATCTACTGATGGTCTTTTGACTAGCTGAGTTTGAAGGCAGCAAAGAGCACCCATCACAGCACAAGAGACAGAAAGCTTACATGTCCATGTTCCTCTCTTGATAGCTCTCTCTTTTTTTTCAAGCCACCAGGATTCAGTCATGGAGGCTCCACTCCAAAGACTCTAATTAATCCTAATCATTTCCCAAAGGTCCCATAGCTAAATCATAGTCATATTAAATTTCCACCCTCTTAAACACAATAAGGATTAAATTTCAACACTTGAATCCTTTGGGATACTCAAATAAGGTCCCAACCATCGCAGGAGCACAAACAAGTTTTGAAACCATGTGGAAGCATAAAGTAGACAGAGTCCCCTGATGTACCAAATTACCAGAAGAGTTCAAATAAGTAAACAGACATAGTGCTGCGGACTGGAGGTTTGGAGTTCACCTTTGTGGTACCAGAAATGGTGCCCTGGGCCTTCACACTGAGCTGTAATCCCAACACATAACACTACTATATTTTAATTTTGATTAAATTATTGTGCTGGGCTACCACAACTCTCTGGAATTCACCTTTGATAAAAATCAGCACACAAGTTGCTATTCTTTCACACAACTCTTTCCTGCATCATGCTTTACAGAGAGCTTGAACAATGCCAAGTATAATTCAAAATTTAATTTACAAAAATTAAATTTTAGTTTGAAGCTATTATGGTTGAGGTTTTTGAAAATTACCCCAAATTTCATGTACTCAGAAGTACACTTTCTGGGAAGGTGACTGAGTCATGTGCCATTGATTAGTTCACAGATGAATGAGCTGTAGAGAGGTGGGTCCTGAATACACAAGGCAGGTTAGTGGGTGCATGACCTGGGAAGGTGCTTGTCCCCAACTCCTCCTTTTTATCTTCCTGCTTCCTACCTGCCATGGTGTGAACATTATTATTTTATTTTCCTGCCTTATCCTTCTACATAACATTTCTGCCTTGGAAACAGTCAAAAATAGACTGAACCCAGGGGAGCTGTAAGCCAAATAAACTATTCCTCCTTTCAGCTGAGGTGGTAATATGAGGTGGAAAAGTGACTAACACAGAAACGTAAGAAGAACACAGAGAACATGTAAACCAACAGCTCTCATTTAGCACTAGTGTTAGTGTTTTGACATTCTGAGAAACTCATCTTTTTTTTTTTTTTAATTTTTGAGACAGGGTCACGCTTTGTAGTTCAGGCTGGCCCCTCAGCTCACTATGTAGCCCAGGCAAGCCTCGAACTCAGCAATCCTCCTGTCTCTGCCTCCCTAGTGCTGGGATCATAGACGTGAGTCACCACACCCAGCATTGTATGTGGTTGCCTGGATCAAACTCAGGGCCTTGCGCTTGCGAGGCAGGTGCTGGAACCACTGAGCTAAATCTCCAGCCCTGAGAAAGTCATCTTACAGGAGGATTTATTTTGACTCCTGATTCCTGAAATTTCCACTGGTTCCATTATTTTAAGTCTCAGGTGAGGCAAAGCATCATGGTAGGAAGATAGAGTAGAACAAAGCCACTCACTTCCTGGCAGTTGGGAATCAGGGAAAACAAGACGGAAGGCAGGGGACCAGGTGTAGACCTCAAGGGCAGACCCTATAACACACCCCCTTCCACAAGGTTCCACCTGTTAATCCCCTTGTCTCTCACCAATGCCACCAAATTATGAAGCCATTAATGTGTTAACCCACAGAGGGAGTTAGGGTCCCTGTGATTCAGTTACTTTCCAGAAGCTCATTATCTGGCAACCAAGCTGTCAGCACTTGGGCTTTGGGACTTTTGATGTCTAAACCACAGAGTGCTCAAGGAGCAGATCTAGAGTTAGGTGAAGCACAGCCATGGAAACTTGAAGGAAAAGCAGCACTCGGGCTCTAGATGTTTGAGCCGGTGGAGATGGCACTGAGACTGAGACTGAAACTGATCACTCTGGGGAGAAAAGCAGGATGACTTCATTCACCATTTTCCTGTCGTCAGCACTGTAGTGCTGGATGGGTGTTTCAGCAACTAGCAGAAGGAGGGGAAAAGACAAGAGAAAGAGTTGCTTTCTTTTTTGTTTTTCTTTTTTTGTTTGTTTCTTTGAGACAGAGTCTTGCTGTGTGTTCCAGGCCGATCTTGACCTCCCCATGAAGCCTAGGCCACCCTTGAACTCATAGCCAAACTCCTGCCTCAGCCTCCCAAGTGCTGGGATGACAGGTACGCACCAACACACCCAGTTTAGAAGTGTCTCTCCTTCTTCTTAGACCCCTTTCTCCCTCTCTTTCTTTTCTTCTTCTCCATCCTTCCCTCCCCTCCATCACCTCACCCTCTTCCCTCTCCCCCATTTCTGTTTCCCATTCTCTTTTATTCAGTGTCAGCATTTTTTTAATCTCCAGAGAAACTTTATTCCCCTTTCAGAGTGGCCTCAAAATGACTGCTAATTTTCTACAAAGAAACTGTTTCTTGAAATACATCATATACCATTTTCTTTCTCTTTTTTTTTCTCCCTTTTTTGTGATGCTGGCAACACATCGGCTGTGAATACGTAAGTATAGTTGCTTTTGAATGCTGCAAGGTAAATGCAGCAAATGACAGCTTAAATGGAATCATTAAAGCAGATGTAGGTAATATCTGAATGCTACCAAGCTTTCTTTGCAAGGCAATAAAGTCTTTATTTTCAGTTCGGGTGCCTTGTACCTTTTCAAGGAAGCTGACAACCTATCATTTCCTACTTCTCCCACCCCCATTTCCAGCATGAACTCAGGGGCCTCATTTCTAACTTAAGTTACAACCTGTTGATTGGTGGAAAAGAGAAGAAATGTATACAGTTCTACCTTGCGTGGTTATTTCCTGGCAGTGCAGCAGTGAGTTCTGTCAGCTCATTCAAAGACATTAAGTGTGAGAGAGTCACAACAAAATTGCTACCTGTCTGCGTACTGTGTGAACCTCAAAGTACCAGCTTCAGACTGGTGCTAAGATTGACCCAGGAGACCACCTCCTGTCAGACTTGCATAGAAAAAAATCAGTTCTGGCTTCTCAATATAACTTTCACTGAAATTTCCTACTGTCTTTATGAAGATGACAGTGTGGATATTTTTACCCATAATAAGTACATCACAGTAAAAACTTTTTATCTTTCAAAAATACATTAAAACTAGTTTATTGAAATGCTGGATATTCAGGATGTGGTATTGGTTTTTTCTGCCGTCACTGCTATTTATTTGCAGATCTGTATAGAATTATGTGCTATGGATTTTCCAAGTCCTATCCAATACTAGCTCATTTAATCTTTGTGCTAAATCCCTAAATTCAACACTATTATTACTCCTTATTTTCAAAGTTGTGAACTGAGGTTCAATATTGTAATGGTGAACTCGAATCCAGACCATCTGTCTCTATTTCATTCTCTCAACACCTTAATTATGTGCCTTCCAACACCATAGAAAGTACAGAACAAAAGAACGAGGCATGAACCCAGATCCTGCCCTTTGTTCCTGGGGCTATTGACTCATCCACCCAATAAGTCTTTACTAAATAGTCATTCCTGGCAAGGAATTCCATCCAGCTTTTAGAGCATCTGAACAAATGTAAAAATTATAGTCAATGAATCCCCATTATTTACAGATTCTACATTTGAAAAAAATCGCCCACTGCTAAAATATGTTTGTGACAACCGTATTAGAACTTGTGAGTTTTGCTGGCACCAAACAAATGAAGCAAATGCAGCAAAACTCTGCCCTTTTGCTTCAGCTCTTATACAGAGCTGGGTGGACAATGAGGGTGTAAGAAAGGCTGCAGTGTATAAGAAGTAAGGATACTGACAATCCAGGAGGCTCCCTAAATCACTCTCACTACAAAACCATGACTATTTCAAGTAAGAGCTACACACACCCAGAGAAACACACACAAGATACAGGGCACATATGTGTTCATGCAAGCTGTGTACAACATGTACAAATCCAGGTCACTGAACTACTTAAATTCTCAGTTCATTAACATAGATTTTTTTTTTGGCACATTGCTATTGAGTATATAAAAGAAAATACGGCCACCAGCATATGGTCTTGACAGAGTAATCGTAATAGAAAATGAGATGATCTAATGATAAAACAACATTATGCTGGAAACAACAAATCAGAGTCGCAGTGCAATTACTGTTTTTAGACCATTCACAGCAGACTGGATCTCCAGGAGCCACCGTATCATTATCTACCCTGCTTACGTGGCCACCTGGCATTAGCATCATGTCTTGCAACTCTGGAGACTAAACCAATTAACGTCCAATTTTAAAGAGGCACTTATAAATATTGTTCCAGGGTGGTACTGGTACATCTAAATATCAAAAAATAATAAGGATTCCAAAAATAAGTAATCCATCTTAAAGAGAAGTTCCATAGAGTGAATTCTGCATTATGAATAAATAATCAATCAAAACAGTAGCCCAGTTCAGAACCCTCTTCTGCCCATTTGATATACCTCTCCATGTCATATCCATTTTCATATAAACAACATGATAATATAACTGCTGAATTGCTAAATAACACTACTATGTTCTAATTTCTGTAGAATGGCATGAATAAAATCTTTGTACTCCTGTTTATTAGAATTTATTGGTGACACTCTTCTGCAAAGTAGCAGAAGGTATAATCAGTTCTGGCACAACCCTAAGTTGGATATAGAGACTCAACAGGGTTTACTTTTGACTTCAGATGATCTATCATTTGATAATGTGGAGGGGAGGCAGCAGGAGGAGGGTCTGAGCCTCCATAACTTCACTCTAACCTGCTGCCAGGCTCCCCCACGCAGTTAATGTTATATACACACACTGTCAGCTTTATAATAAAATTGTACTCTTCTTTATTCCATATAGGTCTTTGGATACCATATCCCATTGGGAGGAAAAGACCCAAAACAACATTTCAAGATTTGAGCAGGGATTTTACTAAAACAAATATACGCAAATCTTCCTAATTCATCATGAGGCTCCTACCGTTCACTCTTATCACATTCAATTCTCTTTGCTCAGGACATCTGCTACATTGGGGTGCAAATGATCCCACACAAAATGAAAATTAATGCATCGTTTCAGTAATTCCCTCACACAGGCTACTTACATATGCACAATTTTCATCAACAGAAGAATTGATCTGATTATGTTAAAGGTACAGTGGCTGATGTACCTTGACCTCATCTTACTGATGAACATGGTTGGGCAGAGAAGGCAAAAAGGGAAATTATTACTCCAGGCTTAATGGTGACCAGTGAGAAAAACAAACTAATAATTTAGGAATAATCCAAAATACATGAAAAAGTGGTCATACTGGTCTGGAAATCACACGTTAATAAGAGCCCTCTGACTCAAATTTGGTGGTGGGGGGGAACTTAAGGTCAAAGAATAAAGATATAGCACTCTCTGCAGGGTTTGTTGTTGTTTTTAAAAAATAAGGCTCCCAAAAGATGGAAGTGTCTTTAAATTGCAATTTGCTTTGTCTTTGAGAATTACCTCAATTTTAAAGGCAAGTGAGGGGAGAAACCCAAAGAAAAAAGAAACCCAAAAGAAAAAAGCGATAATGGTGCTTCTTATGAGGGCAGTTTGCAAAGACAGAAGGAGGGGAACATTTCTACTCTCTAAAAATTGAACTATCAAAGAAAAACATGGCTGCCTCAAACAGAACAGAGGGGAAGTACATGAAAGTGGACTATACTCACTGCAGTAAAGGGGACTACGCTAAGGCTCATTGCAATGTGATGATCTGCTACCCTAAGTGATGTGAACATCAATGTTCATTCCATGTGTAAGTGTTTTTAGACAGTAATGTGAAATTATAAAATTTACTTACTGGAGCAATGCCACATAGCTCACAAAGCTTCAGGACATGCATTATCCATTCTACCTCAGCCCTGAGGTCATGAGCATCACCTTATAAATCAGCACAGCAGCCCTATACAGGTTAATCTCCTGTTACAGTTACACATTCGCAGGGCCTGGGGCAAGAGTATGACTAGAGGCCTTCTCTTCAGACCTGAATATTTACAACTGGTAAATCAGGCAACAGTTAAATATGCCCCACACTCCTGCCTTGCCACAATATGCCTTCAAATAGCAAACTCTGAAGCTACTCTTTTATGACTAAAAGTTGTGAGGAGAGATAAAAGTTGATTAAATTGTATAATTCTTAAAAACTACTATTGCAGGTCTGGGTATTCAATTAATGTGCCTGTTATATTTAAAACACTACATTCATAATTCACAAGTTATATATTCCACAAAATATATTTTGGCCCTCACTGTAATAAAGTCACTATGTTGTTAACAATATTTTCACATAATTTAGATTCTACTGAAAATACTCTTGTACAATGTCTTAAAAATGCAACTGATTTCAAAGTATTTAACTAGTAAGTACTAAATATATTTTGATAAAATCTAAACTATCACATAAAAATTCAGAGTGAAATTATGTACTTTGTAAGATGCTTTAATTCTAAAATAATTAAAAGGTAAAATACTAATTAGAAGTAGTAAATTAAAATTGTGAAATCATTATTTTTATAAGCTATGCTATAGAAAAATTTGAAAATGTAATGATAATAAATATCTCCATAAAAAATAAAACAATATTCTCTACTAGGTTTCAGTGTCCCTGCAGTCATCCCTGTAAAGAATCATTATCGCTCTTCATGCATGTTACATATATCCAAATTTGCAAATAATACACATTGTTGAGTATCACTAAAGCTGCTCTATCAAGATGTTATTTGTGAGAAATGCTCCCCAATCCCACCACATGCCATCTGAAAGAAAGGATTTAGGGTACTAATTGTTTTTCA
Source organism: Thryonomys swinderianus (assembly GCA_004025085.1). Taxonomy (NCBI): domain Eukaryota; kingdom Metazoa; phylum Chordata; class Mammalia; order Rodentia; family Thryonomyidae; genus Thryonomys; species Thryonomys swinderianus. The sequence continues at coordinate 84 of PVIC010002329.1, read as the reverse complement.
TCTATGTGATTTCTCTGCTCAAATCCTCCCCATACTCCTCCACAGTAAATCGATTCATAAGCTCTCGTGACACTGAGACACAGG